>JAQOWM010000905.1:0-95796 GCA_029041755.1 Resseliella maxima
TACCGTGCAAAAATTTGGGAACAAGAAAAAAAATCAAATTTTTTTCAGTTTTGGACTTTATTTCATAATAATGTATGACTTTATTTGCATGTTTTTTGTAAATACAATGTTCTTTTTACATTTAATGACTTTTTAGAGCTACTTTTTTTTTCAATCGAATGATTTTTAATAAAAAAAAATATGAAAACGTTATTTGAGACGATTTTCTTGAATATGTCCACCTTTGGCTTTGATGATTGCACGGCATAATTTTGGTAGTCTTTCGACTAATTTTTGAATAGTATGCATTTCAATAGCATACCATGCTTGCGACAAACAATTCCAAAGACCAGGAAGGCTGGTTGGCTTTAAATCTCGCACTCGGCGATCGAGTTCGTCCCAGAGTAATTCTATCGGATTGAGATCAGGTGACTGAGGTGGCCATTTCATAATTTCAAGCACACCTTCGGTTTTTTTTCGATTCAAATAATTGGCACACAATTTCGATGTATGTTTCGGATCATTATCTTGTTGAAATGTAAATCCACGGCCGATTAACTGAATGCCACATGGTATGGCATGTCGTTGCAGTATGCTATGATACTGTTCTTTTTTCATTATTCCTTCAACTTGAACAAGTTGACCAACGCCAGCATGACTGAAGCAGCCCCACACCATGACAGAACCACCTCCATGTTTCACAGTTGATGAAATACACTGTTCTTTGAAGCGTTCGTTGACTTTACGGCGAACATATTGACGTCTTTGGCTTCCAAACAGTTCAAACTTGGACTCATCCGTCCACAAAACTGATTTCCATTTATCAATTGGCCAGTCAACATGTTCTTTAGCAAATTCAAGTCTTTTTACTTTATTTGCTTTACGAAGAAGTGGTTTTTTGACAGCTACACGGCCAATCATACCTTTTTCACGAAGTCAGCGTTTGACTGTGTCAACAGAAATCGGCGAATCCAAACTTTCATTGATTTCAGCACGAATAGTTGATGCGGATTTGAATCGATCGGCTTTGCTAATGGCATATATTTTACTGTCGTCTCTCTGAACTGTTTTTCGTGGTCGTCCTGATCTTTTTCTATCGGTATTTACACCAGTTTCACGATATCTTTGCATTGTTTTTGATATTCCGTTCAACGATACCTTTAATATTTTCGATATTTCTCGGTATGTTTTACCTGTTTTTTGCAAAATAACTATTTGAGCACGTTTTTCTATTGATATTTCCTTACGTTTTGCCATTTTCAACTATTTGGAAATGATGTTACACCAAATTTTCGTTCAAAACCTGTGACGGAATGACGAATATTGCAACAAGTGTCATATCATAAATTTTACCGTTATTTTTATGACATGATGTGCCAAATGTCACCATATTGCACATAATTGATTGACAATTGATCTCAATTTGCCACAAAATTTAATTCAAATTCGAAAAAATGAACGAAATGATCAATAATATCATAAATTTTGATTTAAAAAAATATCAATTTTTAATCAATTTTCCGAATATAGATAAATTGCGTGAATTTCAATTCAAAATATCCTTTATTTGATATAAAATATATTCTAAAATATCATTAAATGTTGTATGCATAAAAAAAATACAAATGCAGTCATATATCATAAAGAAATAAGGTCCAAAACTAAAAAAAATGTGATTTTTTTTCTTGTTCCCAAATTTTTGCACGGTACTGTATATTTAATTCATTGTAATTTATTTATAAATTACAGTATACATATTGCTTTGCCTTGATATATCTTATTAGTTGTTGTTGCTGCAAGGCCTGCTCCTCTGTATATGCTAATAATTTTTCGACCTCATATGCTGTTACACTTGTTTAATATTCTATTTTTTATTCCACAGAAATTAAACCAAGATGAATTATTGGGTTGTTTAGCTAATGGCATCAACATAGGTCAGAACTATCCCGAATCTGTGCGACAATTTTGCCTTTCAATTCATTTCCATAGCCCAGCAGCGTATAGAGTTCTCAGACAAAATTTCAAAAATCGTCTTCCACATCCGCACACAATTGCTTCTTGGTATCGGTATTCTAATGTAAAAGGTGAGCCTGGTTTGCATACCGAAACTCTGGAAAGACTTAAATCAATTAATGAAGAAGTGAAAACAAATCATGGAAAGCCTTTGATATGCTCAATGATATCAGATGAAATGTATATAAGAAAGCAAGTTTTGTGGTCTAATCCAGTGTTGGAAATGTGTTGTCCATCGTAGGCCGTAGGCTAGCTTACGCTGTTTTAATGCGTAAGCCAGTATATATGCCAGTGTATATAATTATAATCATTTGCGTTAGTATTGGTGACAACTTATTAGCTGTCAAATTACATTGACATTTCAATTTAATATTTTTGAAGTGTACATACAAATTGAATGTGCCTTGAAAGTTTTGAAGAAAACACATTTTTTGTTTATTGAAAGAGAAATAATAAAAGTTGTTGAATGTTTTTAGAAGTAGCTATCAATTCATCAGGTGAACATTTTATTGTTCCAATTGATTGGGTAAATGGTTTACAGTTGTCTAAGGCAGTAAGAGAAGGACTGAACTGTAATGATGTATATTTGGCATTCTATTCATTGGAAAAGAACAAACATGCAGATTTTGGAATATCTATAAAACAAAAGTTTGATAAATTCAATGACGGTTGCTATATTGTTCGCCCAGTCAAATTTTTTGGTGAGTGAAAAAAAATACGCTTAAAAAAATGTTTAAATTATCATAACCTAACTTTTTTTTCAAAAGGTTCTGAAGTAGAAGCCAAAAAACACTACAAACGATCACGGGATATTTTACCCAAAACATACAATGAAAGAAAGGCCAAACGAGCTCATAAATTTGACTGCATAAACCGTGAAAATGACAGTGACGAAGAAAATTTCGATCCAAATATTCGAAGTCAAAAAGAAAAAGTTAGAGAAGAAATTAATGCAAAAATGCAGGCAATGGATAATCAATATATTGAACTACTGGGTGATGAAATTGATGCAATTCAAGAAGCGTTAGAAAGTAGTGATGATGACATTTTAGCTGATTCTGTTGGTATGGCTGACCTTAACTATGAGGAATCATCTGAAGATAGTGATGTCTTACAGTTTTCTCCCAATACATCTCCATTTTTACAACCAATGGATTCGAAAATTAATGTTCATCTTCATGGTCAAAATGATGAAAACCAAATTACCGAAGAGTATTCACAGTTAAATGAGAATATTGAAACACGCGAAAACAATGACGTTGCTGAAAAAGTTCCAAATGAAAATCATTATATTGAACCGAACAATTCAGGTACAATAGATGGACAAGCATATGATGGAATACTTGTGGATAACGCCATAGTTTTTTCTCCCAATACATCTCCATTTTTGCAACCAATGGATTCGAAACTCAATATTCATCTTTTTGATGAAAATAATGAAACCCAAATAAATTGTTCAAACAGTACTGAAGACAATTCACAAATGAATAACAATAACTCTCAACAAGCAAATGATGGATCCACAAATTCGTTGGATGATGATTCTATTGACGAGTTAAATATGTTTTCTCCACCTACTGTTCGAGAATCAATTCCGAAAAGTTCAGCAATTCCAGAATATTTGCGTAATTTGGACCCTGACCTCTATAAATCGCTCGTCACACAGTCTTTTGGAAATGAAATCAATGCAATACAAAATGAAGCTGAACCTTCAACAAGTGGCGTGTGTTCAAAGAAAACAGTTGCTACCAGTACGGTCATCTGTCCTGATACACTCAATTACATGATGAATACAATGCATTTGTATTTTCCAGGCGAGTGCCGTTTCGTAAGTTCATATTAATTTATATTTTAAATTTTTTCACATAAAATATATCATTTTCATATTTATAGGCAAATGGTGTATTCATTTTTCATGATTTCGGCGTTGAATTGAAATATGGCATGGTAGATATCATTATGGATTGGAAAAAATCAAAGTCTTGTAGCTCAATCTTATTTGACAAAAAATTTGTCTCCGTACTTACAAAACTGCTCATCGGGAATCAGAATGTGGCAAACAAAACGACCAATAAGAAAAAAATGGAATTCATTAGAGGTAACGTCAACACTGTTCATTTTTCTAAGAAAATGTATTGAATATTTTCTGTTTTTTTCTTTCAATAGGTGCATTTGCGTTGCGTGTTGGCAATAATCCACATCGTCTCATGAAATTTATGGAATACGTCAAATGAAAAAAAAATATATCCATATATAATAAAGTGTTGTGATTTGATCAATATTTTTAATATGATTTGAGTGGACAAAGTTTTATTTCACTAACGATTTATACATAATGTGAAATGTTATGTAATTTCATAATAATTAGTATTGAATAAATTAAAAATATTCATTCGAAATTGTTTGTATCAGTGAATTATGGACGGGTGGCTTTTTTTGGCATAGGAAATTCATCAGGTTGTTCCATCCAAACCAATTCTTCATCATCGCTACTTTCGTCCAATGCTTCTTGAATCATCTTTATATCTAATTCATTCAAATCAGCTACAAAAACTTCGCCAACGGGTTGATTCGGATCAACATGACGCATGTATTCTTTTGCTTCGACAAGTGTATCTATTTTGAAATTGCAAATGACAATCAAGCAATTTGAATTAAGAAAAAACACAAAGATTTACCAAAGGCTTTTTTAATTTTCGCAAAATAACAGGCCGGACGTTTAAGGTCAAATATTCTTTGCACATTTCTCTCAAAATCTGGCTCATCACATATGTTTGAAGAATAGAAGATTTTGTAAAGGATTTTATGACCTTTTACACCATAATTTAACAATGATGAAAAATTTTCTGAAGATAAATTTTTAATCCATTTGAGTGGAACGATTAGTTTTTGTGCTGTTTCTATTAATGAAATCAAAAAATACATTGTAATTTCTTCCGATAGTCAATATATATTTCACAACGAAAAATAAACAACTGATTTGATTTGTTTTAGCGGTTTTTTTGTTTTTCTAGAGTAATGTCAAATATATGAGTATTACATTTTGACATTTGAGACACAAACACACAATTCTGAGGGCCAAACTTTGTTTACAGTGTATATTTTCTATTGGCATGAAGATTTTTAATTTAAAATGCAATCATTCATAGAGGAAATTATAGCTGCTAATTATAAGCAATATATTGACTGTTTTTCAATAAATTTATCAGTCGATGGTAAAAAAATATTCATTTGCAAAGTGGACGTTTGTGGTAGCAAATATCACGATAAATCTGGTGCTATTCGTCACTTGCGAAAGCATCATAAAGATATTTATGGTGCTGTGAAGGCTAATAAATCAGATAAAAAATTAGCGGATAAATCATTAGATTCAATGATTGAGCTTCGTGTAAAAGTTGATCCTCAGGAAATTTGGGATGCATGTATTGAATTAATCACTGTTAATGGCCTGCCTCTAAGTATTGTGGAGTTTCCAGCATTCCAGCAAATTTTGAGACCGTATTTGATATCATTGAATTTGAAAGGAATAGATTTAGTTATCAACAGACATAACATTAAGGATCATATCGCCAAACGTGCTGAAAAAATCATGGAAATAATCAAGTTGGAAACCAAAAATCGAATGTTGTGTGTTATGGTCGACATTGCCAGTCGATACAATCGTTCCGTGCTGGGTATCAATGTTGCGTACATGAAAGACGATACAATTTGTTTTCGCACCATTAAAATGCAAGTTCTTAAATTTTCACATACAGCGGAAAATGTTAAAAACCTAATTATCGAGGCATTAAATGATTATGAAATTCGTTTAGAACAAGTCATAGCCATAATTTGTGATAATGGAAAAAATCTTGTGAAATCGGTCGCTTTAATTGACGCTTTTTATCAACAAAGCATGACAAATGAAGATTGTGAGGAGTACATTGACACAGAAGTACTAGATGCAGAGTATTATGAAGATTTATTGTTGAGAGTTCGTATTATGTTTGAGGAAAATCTATGTTCCGAAATGATTCACAGTATAACATGTGCCGCACATTGTATGCACTTAGTTGTGACACATGCAATTAATAAATCACATTCAACATTTAATTTGGTGGAGAAATGTCGCAAATTGGCCAAAAAATTACGAACTCCAACTTTTCGGCTATGATAACAGGTGCACAATGCAATATTGATGTTGCGACTCGCTGGAATTCAACTTTTACGATGGTAATTTTAATTAATTTACATGATGAAACACTATATATTGATTATGAACAATTCTTATTTAATTTTTTTATAGCTGGAAAGATTGCTCTGCTTGCGAACATTCTGTGAAACCGTGAAAACAAACAGAGATATTAAAGACCTTATACTAAATGATAACGAGTGGCTAAGTGTTCAAAAACTTGTCGAAATTTTGTCTCCGTTCAATATATATTCCAAAAAGCTACAGTCACATGCCGTAACACTTTCTGATTTTTTCGGTTTTTGGATGACACTTCGAATCAAAATCTCTAAAAGAGATGATGAATTTTCTCAACAACTGATGAGTAAAATGAATGAATATAACGAGCGTTTGATAAATAATCCAGTTTTAGCTGCTGCGCTTTATCTTGATCCTAGATATCAACGAGCGCTAAAAGGTGAAAAAGATATTGCAATTCATTTTTTGTTCACGCTTAATAACAGGATTCGTCAAGTGGAATCTTTCGGAACGCATAAAATTGAATCAATTGCTAATCATATTGAAGACTTGGAAGAAAGTGACGATGAAAAGTCATTTGACGAACTTGAAAACTATCTTATTGCTTGCAGCTCAATGTCCCGTTTCACTGAAAATTCAAACCAAAAAAGAGAAAAAGGGTTTGGTGAAACATTAGATGAATTCTATGGTGTTGAAGAGAAGGTGTCAACTTCTGTTTTAGAATATTGGAAAAACCAAAAGCATTTGCGTCCACAACTGTATAAACTTGCTTCTGTTATATTTGCAATACCACCGACTCAATGTACAGTAGAACAAGCATTTTCTTCACTTCCAATCATTTTAACATCTCATCGTACGCAATTAAGTGACACTTGTCTTCAAAATATTTTGATTATTCGTTTAAACCATAAATTTTATACAGAACATATTACAGAAACAATCAATGTGTGAAGATGTTGTTGTACCGATTGAAATCGAATAAAATTAATTATAAAATATTATATTATATTATATAAAATTTGTAGTACATTTTTTGTATTTATTTCTTTATAAAAATTATATTCGGTAAAATCGGTAAATTCAAAACAAACACGAGATTGACATTCTTATATTCTATTTTGACAGTTAATATTTTGACGTTCAATTTTATGTGAATGTATTTGTACTTGTATTTGTGTTTGTATAGGCTGGCGTACGCCAGCTTAAGCTAAATAGGCATATTTGCTGGACTATTTAACAACACTGGTCTAATCAGTGTCAAAGATATTATGGATACATAAGCTATGGTATGAAAGAAGGGGAAACTCTATTACCTATTGCTAATCAAGCTATTGTTTTCATGTTATGCGGAATTAATTATCATTTCGAGTTTCCAATAGCATTTCATTTCATAAAATCCCTCAAATCGAAAGAAAAATCTGATCTTTATATGGAAATTATCTCCGAAGTAACAAAATGTGGAGTTGTTATTAAATGTATTACTTTTGATGGACTCAAATCGAACTTTGCCATGTGTCGTGATTTGAAAGCAAATTTAGATGTGTATGGAGAAGACCTAAAACCTAAAGTAAAGTAAACCTTTCATCTTAAACCCTTTAGATGGAAGTAAAATATTTATTATTTTGGATAATTGTCACGCCGAAAAATTAGTCCGAAATACTCTAGGAAACAAAGGAGTTTTATATGATGAAAATGGCGGACAAATTAAATGGAAGCATTTCGTCGATCTGGAGAAATTTTCTCGCGAGAATGATTTCCGTACGCACAAGCTAACTAAAAAACATATCGAGTTCAAAAGCAGCGAAATGAATGTGAAAATATCTTCGGAGACGATGAGCACCTCAGTTGCCGATTCATTGCAATTCTTGAAGGATAAACGTGTCAGTAATTTTCTTGATGCTGAACCAACAATCGAATTCACTCGAAAAATTGATAAATTATTTGATATATTCAATTCGCAATCCAACAGAAGTAAACAACCATTTAAGAGAGTACTATGCGAGGAAAATAAACAACTCATTTTTAATTTTTTCACTGAAGCTTCAGAATACATAAAGAAACTACAAATTGATGTAATTACCAAAGACAATCCCAAGAAAATCCTATTGTGCAAATCAAAAAATAATACAACTTTCCAAGGCTATATTATGAATATGGAGTCTTTGAAAGCTATGTATTCCGAACTAGTAGAAGAAAATAATTATATGAACGGCATTTATACATATACTATGAGCCAAGATCACATTGAAATATTTTTTGGAAAAATTAGATCATTCCATGGCCATAATAATAATCCGGACGTCCTAAATTTTCAAAGCGCATATAGAAAATTATGTAGTAATGTTCAAATTATGGTCCCAGCAGCATCTCATTGCCAAAAATTCTAAATGCAACTCTCCTCAATTACATGGAAATCAGACATATATTTCATTTCATCGCGGAGACCCAAAATGATCAATACTTTAGAAGACTCAGAATTTATGAAAAATGTATATGATAATCAAGAAAAAATTTTTCATGATATATTGATTCTTGAAGAAATTGACCAAACATATTATTTGACAGATGGATTCGCCGGAGCGACGATTGCATATATTGCTAGAACAATTGAAGAAAAAATTGAAGCATGCTTTTTCTGCGAAAAATGCAAATACATTTTTGATGAGAATGAACAACTTACGGATTGTTTCAAAAAATCAACATCAAGTAAACGACCGTGTCGTAGTACATATGATATTTGTTGCAAAACCGATCAATTTTGGCGCGCTCATAAATGGAATGACAAGACCGAATTTAAAATAAAGTATTTTCTCATTTTTCAAGAGATAAATTTCGAAAAACTATATATAAACTCATCATTCAATGATCATGAGGAACATAAATTCCATCTTGTGAAGTCAATAGTAAATGAATATTGTCGTATTAGGGGAAATCAACTATCAAAAAATGTTACAACTAAAATGATGGAAGAAATTTTGCGCAAAAAACTAAATAAAATGGTTCTTCGTTCTGGACAATAAAACAAAAGGCAAAATATTAAGTCTTTTCCAAGTGCCTGCTTCACGAACGGTTTTCTGATTTTTGTTAGAAAATGGTTTTTGTTGAAAAGAGAAATAAAAGATATAAATCTAATAATCACTATATTATAGTTGTTTTATGAATTTACAAAAATTTATAGGTTTAGTGTTTTATGTTCACAGACTTACTTGTGTGAAAAAATTTTTTACGGTAATGTTTTAAAATTTATTTAAATAAAACATTCGAAAAAATAATCATTTTCTTCTCTTTGCGCTCTCTGCGTACTATTTATTATGAAAAGAAATTTTTGAACAAATAAAATATTTTTACACTTGAATATTGAGAATTCTAAATTTAAATGTTTGTGATTATGATGATCATTATTTTAAATTTGAAATTGATCTTAGTGATAAGGATTACCATTAATATTTGAATTTGTTCAAAAAAATGAAATTATAATGGAATATATTTTTAATAAATTTAAATTAGAATTTAAATTTAAATTTAAATTTCAATAAAAATTTATTTAGGATTTAAAATTAGTCTTGTTTTTGTAAAATATAATTTTTTATATTTAAAAAAGTGGAATGATGTCGTCTTGGTCTTGTTCTAAAAAGCCTTTTACCATTTTACCAGAATGTAGCAGCTGTGATATTTCTGGGTTAATCGTATACCGTCCATTGTTTTCTTGATTAACTCGACTTTTGATTTTTTCAAAGTCTTCCCATGAGATTGAATTACCCTGAGACCATATGTATTTGTGAATGATAAGCGGTGCGCTTTGAATAAAGTAATTCAATTCCATCATGACATTCTCAGGAGGTGGTGCTAATGTATAAGTAACTGGGACTTTTGTTGCATCGTATGGTATCCATTTGTGCAAACGTCTGTCATACATTTGATTTTCATCGGTTTGTGGATCACTAGCCACTAACACTGTGATACTTTTTTTGAAATTTTTGCTCAGACCTCACCGGACTTAACATTTTTTACCTAATTTGGGTACGAGGAATTCAGTGGTGATGTCAGAATTTTTTTGGATCAGGACCCCCTAGAACAAATTTTTCAAATCAATTTTTTTGTGCAAAATCCTTAGAAATCTTTAAAAAAAACGTTGAAATTTTCGACTGATTTCCTCTTTCATGAAAAAAATAATTTTTTTTCAATAAGAAAAATTTTTTTTTTAGGAAAATTCAAAAATTGTATAACTTTTATGTGACATATCATATGAAAATCCAGCTATATGTCTAAAGGAATATATTTTTTCTTTGAAAAGTCTATGTGATGATAAATATTATTGCATAAAATTTGATTGGCGTTTAAATTTGAATTATTTAGAACATACATCGGGCAACTCTAAAAAGAATATGACAATCAAACACTTTTTAACTGTCAATTTCTTTGATTGTTAGTTAGTTTGTTTGTTTACATAAACAGGTTTTTTTGAATCTATCAATTCAAGCTTTTTGTTGATTTTGATAAGATTTATCAGATAAAGATGAATGAATGCAAGAAAGGTTTCAATACATTTTGTTACGTGTGTGGTAAATTTGTACAAATGCCGAGCAGGAAAAAAATATCACCAGAAATCGAAAAAATCTATCAGTTGTACTTCAACTTAAATGTAATAAAAGATGTAGTGTGGGCACCTAGTGTTATATGTACATGGTGTATGAATCAGGGATTAAAATAGTGGGTAACTCAGCCCAAAATGGGCAGCTCTGAATTAGAATGTGCAGCTCTAAATTTGAATTTGGGTAGTTGAAATACAATTATTTTCAAATATCCGCGCTATCGAATTATGCCTATTTTGTATGTTATGTCATATACATTCTACTACAAATAACACCAGCACATTGCACTTGTTACGAACTAATGTGGTGGAAAAATGCGCAACAAATGTGCGAGTATGAGTGAGTGAGTGAGTAAGAACGAGTGAGAGAGTAACTGAGTGAAAGATTGTTCTCTCTCTTTCTGTATTGATTGTCGACTAAAGTCTGCATTAAATATTCGGTTGTTTGTGTACACAAATATCCAGTCTACTTGATTGTTTCATATTCCGTTTCACATTACACTAAGCACTTTGTTAACAAACGAATCAGTTTCGTCGCATACAAAGAACCTATAAGATTTCGAAAATGAGTACACTTAAAAACACTAAACAAAAAGGCAAATATGCTTCAATCCAATGTTTTTTCAATTCGAATGGTAGTTTTTTTATTTCATTTATTTCATTGCATTTTTTGTGTTCAAACTTCAAATAATTAATTAAATTATTTTGAATTCATTCTTTCAAAGAAGATATAGAAATTTCTCATACAACTAAAACTACAGAAAATTCGTCAATTATTTTAGATTCAAAAAAGTCTTCACAATCAAGTTCAGATTCACACAGTGAAATTCTTTCATCTGGTCGAAGTGAATTGCATCAATTCAAAAATTCAAGTTTTTCAATATCCTCGCAAAAAGAGCGTGACAAACATATAAAGCATTTTTCGTTCATATTGCAAAATTATTTAAATGTGGTTCGTTTGCAATTCACCACATTATAATATTTTTGCGCTGTAAACGCACCACTTTGTGTGGTGATTTTCAATGACACCTCAAAATTACGTCTGTAGCCCGCGCTTGGGTTTTCAGAGTATGAGGAGATGTATGTGGCACTTCGAAATCAATAATGCGCTGAGTATTATTAGCGCAATGGCTTCTTATTTTCATAAATCATCTCTTAAATCATTTAAAAAAAATATCTGCTAATAATGGCCTAAATTTGCTTTCACTTCCAAAATTCTTTGTAGTGCGTTGGTCTGAATACACATATACTGCTGTGAATAACATTTTATACTCTTGGCAAGCATTAGTTGGCTATTTTCACGCTACACAAAAAACTTGCAGTCATGCACTTGGATATTTAACATATCTAAAAAAAGAACTCGATTTGAAAACACTTGCATTTCTTGCTGATGTTTTGCACATTTTCCAAAGATACCATGAAAAAATTCAAAGTAATGACTTGACGATCGTTAGCTTGATTTGTAATTTAGAAATGTTGCGAAAATCATTACTTAATTTGAAACATACTGAACTACTTGCTGGCTGGGAAGAAGCACTGGCTAAAGAAATAATTTATGAAGGAGAAAAAATAGTTTTGAAAGGAATTGAATTGGAAGAAAAACATCGTAATCAAACACGAAAAATTTTCGACATAAAGGTTGTACGCGAATCTATAATACATAATAAAATAAGGGCTAAAATAGAGTCAATAGTCGGAAATATATCGCAACGCTTTGCATCAGATGAAAAATTAATTCAATTAATTGATCCGTTTATTTCTTTCCAAATCAATGCAGATCTGATCCAAATACATAAAAACTTCGGCTCAGAAATGGATTTGTCGTCACTTTCTCTTCATTATAATGAACTTGTCGAACTAAAATTACAACTTGGCTTTGGAAAAGATTTATCAAATAATATTAAATTACTTTTACCCATCAAAGACAATTTTGAAGACGTGCTGACTTTACTATGCCAAATTAAAAAAGAGTTTGTACTCCTCATTCAGCCGACGTTGAACGTTGTATTAGTTCAAATAATTTGCTAAAAACACCGATACGAAATCAGTTATGCATTGATAGCGAAAATAAATATTTGTATGTCTATTTCAATATGCTTACACTTGAAAAATGGGATCCGCGATATGCTATTGCTTCGTTTTTGAATGAAAAAGAGAGACGTGTAAGGACTGCGAAAAAAGTCACAGAAGCGCGTTATTATAAAGGCATTTTTGATGATGCATCAAATACGAGTAATGTTTAAGATGAACCAGAAATCAAACGGAAGAAATTTTGATATTTACATAAACAATTTTGTTTTTTTTTTTTTTTTCAATTTAACTTTAATAAAGTTTGAATTTTAAATTTTCACAAATGGGTAGTTCTAAAAATTTCTTATTTTAATCCCTGGTATGAATCAATTGTTAGACTGGTATAACGGAAAGCGTAATCAAATGCAGTTCGGAGTCCCAATGATATGGACCGATCCAGTGATTCATAGCGAGAGTAACTGTTATGTATGTACAAACTATGGATTTAGAATAAATCGTAGTAAAAAACCACAATACAAAAGTGTTGCTTCGGCTCAAATACCACTACCACATGCAGAAAATGTACCAGTTCCATTGGCACCAGAACCACCAAGCCTGGATGAAGATTATACTTCGTTTACATCATTGCCCGAATCATCATTCACATTATATCAGCCTAGCGATATTAGTCTCCCTTGCAAACATATAGAAATGTCTCAAGAGCGAAAAAAATTGGTCATCGAAAACATTATTTAAAATTGAAAAATTTATTTAGATATGCTCAAAAAATAATTCTAATAATAATAATAATAAGCATTTATAGGTTTTGAATAGGAATTGTAGCAAAATATTGAATGGAATGATGTTATTACTTAGAAAATGTCTTAATTTTTATTTTACAGTCACAAAATAAACCATGAAATGATGTAAAATAGTTGAAGTGCTCCTTATTCAATGTATTTTTGTCAGAAAAAAAGATATTAGCCAGAAATTTTAACGTTTTTTTAAGGATTTTTAACGATTTTGCACAAAAAAATTGATTTAAAAAATTTGTTCTAGGAGGTCCTGATCCAAAAAAATTCTGACATAACCACTGAATTCCTCGTACCCAAATTAGGTAAAAAACGTTGAGTCCGGTGAGGTCTGAGAAAATGACTTACACAGTGTAATTCATATTTCCGAACAGATTCGTTCGAGTTACGATCAAATAAAAGTTGCCCAAGCCGACCATTTGCAATATGAATCTGACGAGTCATGATTGCATATTTGCCTTGAGTTGAGCTTATATCTAATATGGCCAAAATCATATCCGAATTCAGTCGATAGGATCGATGGCTTATTTGTGCTTGCTGAAAAAAATTACAGTAAATTATTAAATGTACACAGAAGCAATTTTGAAATATTGAACGCACCCTTATGGTGCTGTATACCAATCTATACTCAAATAGTATATAGTCTATACTATGGACGTGTATGCGTTCAAATCCGCTCAAATCGGTTCAAATATGTAGTGTCAGTATATTGAGCATTCTAAATGCATTCAACAGAATTCAACAGAATTCAACAGCATTCAATAGAGATATTTGACAGATAACAAAAAACCTAACCTAAAATAATTATTCAATTCATTAAAATTTTAAAGTGAAATTGAAAGTGCAATTTTGAATTCAACACTATGACAGATAAATTTATTATTCGAACTAAATATATAAATAAATTTCGATTTATTTCCATGACACGAGATGAGTTGATGGTGAAAAAATATGTTGATAAAGGTAAATATAATTGTTTCACACAATTTGTTTGTGCAAGATTACTATGATCGAAAATTTTTACTCATATTTCCTTTTGTTTGAAGTTCGAAAAATGTTCCAGATTAATGAAGATTTCGTCATAAATGTAACTTTAAGTGACAATCTACAAACACCAATTACGGAAAACACTTTTGTTGAAGTCGTTGAATATTATTCCAAAAGTGGATCATTTTACATCAACTTCAACTATGACGCCGAAATTACCGACTCAAATGCAGCTATTACGTCAGAGGTAACTTCGATTTAGATTTTCTTTTCAGCAAACTTATTTTAACCTTCTTGCAGATTCTAAAGAATTATTTAATAGAAATGAATGCTGATCATGTATTATTAGATTATGACGAAAAGCATGTATTAACAGACTCCAATCGCATCAAAGTCGTTAATCTTGTTGCGAAATACCTAATTGATAATTTTGGAAAATATCCAAGCACGTATGTTAAAAAAATGATGGCGAAAGCAGTTATCAATGTGTTTCCTTGTCAACGCTACAAAGAAAGCAAGGGAGACGGAACGGTATTTTGTATAAACGTGTTCTTGAAAATAATCGTCAAATGGCAGACACGTTAGATGAGAAATGTGACATGCAAAACCTCATCTAACGTTTTTGTAAATTCACGATTATTCTCAAGAATACAAATACATGTTCAACAAATTATTAATTTTTTATATTTTTTTAGGAATTGTGGCTGAATTCAAAAAATGGCTACATTGATAACAAACTAAAACATATCCGTCAACAACAAAAAAACATAGTTGATCTTTCGAACGTCCGGGTTGCGAATTCCGACATTGATGAAATTGTTGAAGAGACCGATCAAAGTAAATTCGAAGAGGATTTATTTGTGTTAAAAACTACAGTAGTTACCGAAAAAACTATGCCAATTATAAAAGATATTTTAATCAAAACGCAAAAATGTCGTATGAATATGTTAAAAAACACTGGAATCGATCTGCTGGAAAACTTTCCTTTATTCTTTAGCAATCCGGAACTGGTAGGAATATTTTATATGTTTTTCATCGTCATGATTTTCACTCGTATTCTTTTTTCTAATTTATTTGTGCATCAGATTCAATTTGATTTTGCAACACGATTCCCATTATGTGATCCTGATGTTTTTTGTAAAACATGGCCAGAGAAAAGTTTAAAATTGCGAAATGTTTTATTGAATGATTATCCATCGAACAGATTCATGACGTTGTGGCCAAAAGAAATCGAAAATATGTTCATTTTATTGAAACTTTTACCAACCAAAAATGGACGGCAAAAAATCGTGGATGTATTTCAGAAAGCGATAGAAAGACTCATTGTTTTTCGAGAGGTACCTAAGTTAATTTGTTTCTTTCGTAAAATAATAATACCTTTTTATAGCTTGGAACTCCAGTAGAGGCAATGATAGAGATGGAGAATAAATACCCCTACATAATTGCTTACGGCCGCTCAAAGAGTGATATAACTCATTATTATATTGATGTAGAGAAACATTTGATAGATGTAAGTATGATGATATTATGAAATCTATTCAAGATAGAATTTGCCGTAATTGTTTATATATATTCTCTAGGTTTCATCTAACTTCAGCTTTTTCGAAACATTTGATCTCTTATTTAAGACGTGCTTTGTTTTCGACTTGAGTTTTGACCCAAGTATTAAACCAATGATGAACTTTATTCAAATCCACATTTACGGATTATTACATGGAAATGTACAGTCGACAAATCGCATGCTGGAAATCCATAACAAACTTCTTTGAATTTTCCATACCATCTATAACTATATAACAAAAGACTAAAGATTGCGTGGGAATGAAGCAACAATGTATTCAATGTATTTATATAATTAAGTGAAAACCTAAAAACATGTTTATGTTCAATGTGCATATAAAAACTGAGGCCAAAAAATTTGACAGAAACTTTAATGGTGATAATAACGATATTTATATATTAAGATAGATGAAATGTTCAGTGCATATTGCACTTAAAACTGAGGTCAAAAAATTCGACAGAAACTTTTATATTTATATATTATTAGGATGTATCAAATGTGTTAATTTATGAATACATATGAAATAGCAGGCTATATAATTTTTTCGAAAAGTACTTTTAAGTCTAGAGTTTCATCTAGTATATACATATCGTTCTTGAAATGTTTTTTTTCAAAAGTTTTCTTATTCTCTAAACTTTCAAAATCTACCAATGTGAATGAATTATGATCAGTACAATGTATTTTGAAGGAGTTGAAAAAATGATCAAAATATTGAGCCTCATACAGTATACAAACAAAATATACTCTGTTGTCAATCAATAAAATTTCACGAATTTCCATTAAACTTGTATCTGAAATTATCATAACATTTTCTTTATATTTAAATCCATTGTACTCGATCCACAATGTTTTGTAAAATTTACTGTTTTTGAATGTTGATAGAAAATTATAATTTCGTAAATCCAAGTCAGTCATGATCACCGGCTTTCCAGTTTTCCATTCATCAACATACGTATCATTCTTATATGCCAATTGTTCTTGATGCTTTGTTGCTATTGAGAATGGAATATTTTGATAATTAAAACTATGTTTTAGTAATTCTTTCAAACTCTTATGCTTGCTTTCGAATCTCATTGAAGACATGTGAACAAGAGGACCCATTTCTCGAATTATGTTTGGGTAGTGTAGCAGTAGATGCATTTTAATGGTTATTTTATCTTTAAAGTTCTCTCTGTACGTGCTCAAAAATGTGCTCACGTCTCCTTCTAAAGCCAATAATTGCCCTTCATTTATCTTCCTTGAGTACACCGTCTGCATTATGTTCAAAAGAGATTCAACTAAGATCCAAACATGTTTAACTACATCATCATTCCGACAATAAGCAAATAAGAAGGGCAAATGGAAAAATAAACATTTGGACTGAGTTGCATTTTGCCCGAGATTTTTTTTTTTTTAAATTCACACTACTGGGAATATTTCTCTGATACTTCTCGCCATAATCGAAACTTTTAATACGAGAAATAAGTTCAGCTTCTGTGATCAATCCTTCAGCAAAAAAGTATTCGAAAATATTTTTCAAAACTTTTGGTATCACACCTTCGTTTAAATCGTGCATTATATCAACTGATTTGTTTACAAGCATATGGTAAAATTTTAATTCATTCAACTGACAATATCGCTTGATACCAAAAGTTTGTTTGTAATCAACTTTGGTAAGTGTTTGGATTAATTGGAGTGATGATAAATAACTTTCTTTCGTTCTCATTTGACACTGTTTTTCATGAACAAAGTTTTGATAATCATCGCAGCTACTCTCGCAAAAACGGCAATTATAATGACAATTGAAACCTTCGGCAAATCCCATTGAAATATGTGCACCAAGATTGTCAAAAGTACAGAATGAAATTGAACCCTTCACATTGATGCTAGTGTTCATAGTTAGAATAAATATCTCAATTCCATCAGATTCCAAGACTTTGATGTCGTCATAAATAAATTTCCATACGCTGTTGAAATCACATTGATCTGTCCTCAAGTCACCTGCGTAACATACTGCCGCCAAATACATATTATCCAAACGAGATAAATATTTTGACGGTAAATTTCGAATGGTAAAATAGATGGGACAAATTTTATAGATTCCTGCTTTTGACTGAAGTGGATTGCACACTTCAAAATCATCAGTGGCAATTTGGATCTGTAAGCAGTATCTATTTTTCTTGTACAATTCGCATTTTTTATATGTTTTGCCACAGCAAAAGTCTACGTAGATGCCATCGGTGCACTGATGATCTTTGTTTTCGTTACTTTCCAAAAATGCTTTCAAAAAATCATCTCGCAAAAATAGTGTACGAATTGTATCCAGGATTGAAATGTATTGCATTTTCGACTGAATAACCCGTGGCACTGCGATTCTATTTTCATTGCATCTTTTCATCTCAATACGTGTTCCCAAAGCCTTTTCCACTGGAGGAACATATAATTCATTTTTCTCAACAGTTTTTTTATATCTGAAAGTTGTACTGTATGACATGAGTTTTTTTTTTCATAAATTCGGTTGATAGACTCATGACTTCTTCAAGATTGAGTGCATTAAGTTCTTTTGATAATACAACGGTGTGCTCGTTCACTTTTTCCACAAAACACCCCAAAAGTTTAAATATTTCGTTCGACTGTTTTTGACTAAGGCCCAAGTGATTAATTTTAGCTGTCCAATCTTGGATAAAATTATCTATTTCCATGAGAAGTTGTGTTGCCTTGCTTCCTGCTTCCAATTTATGAGTGAATGTTGTAGGTTCAATGTGATCAGATTGTACTATATCATCTGATTCAATTTGGAAATGACTGAAGCAACTTTCAATTGAGTTATTTATCTGTGAATCGTAAACAATTTAATTTTCGCGATTAAAAGTTGAAACTTTCAACATTTTTTTTGTACTCACGTCGAATGGATCGTCATTGCTATTGGAGGAATTTTTTTGATCACAGTCATTTGCAACAACATCCTGAATTTACAGTGACAAATGGATGATAAAATAGATAAGATTAATAAACGAAATGGAATAATAGTTACGGATTTTACCTTTAGAGGAGGTGGCACATTATATTTTTTCGATTTGATACATTCTATCATGTGTTTTCGGAGCGATGCGAATGTTTTGTATTGTTTTGAACAACAAATTTCGTTTTCATGTCGAATTAAACATTTAATATTTAATGTGTTGTCTATGATTAAGTGAATTTTTTTCAAATGAGTTATAGCGCTATTAATATCGGAACACTGAGCACGACAAAGGAAACATTCATAATCCATGATTGTTTTCAATCTACCAACATCATTCAACATAATTGAAGGTTATGTATTTGACAGCTGAAATGCCATGTTTGCGCTCGTGAGCATTATGCGACATTATATGGCATTCAGTAGTATTCAGTAGCATTCAATAGTGTCAGAAGATATATACGATATATTGATCGTTATAACCACACTTTCCATATTTGACAGATACCAACTGTTATGTTTAAATTGCGAAATAGAAAAAAAGCAAATCAAGGTTGATCATGGAAAACGGAATGGAGGTGAATAAAGATACATGCGTTTTTTGGTATATAATCGAGGAAAATTTCGGCTTTCGGATTTCTCCACACATTAAAAACTGTTTAAAGTAAGAGATTTTAATTACATGCATATAAAGTGCTTGCATTTTAATTTATTTAAAAAACGACTTTTCTTATTTTCAGCGTGTGTGGTTTTAATAATGAAAAATGTTTTGAAAAAATGGAAGATGCAAATTTGGTGGCTGTTGAAGTGTTTATTCGTAATGAACTTCCAAAGATTCTTGAAAATTTTACGCAAGAAGGGAAAGTACTGAGTTCTTTGGAAAAGTCGTTTTTTTTCAGCACCAAGTACACACAAAATATGGCCGATTTCACGTTTATGGAAGGTGAAAGGTGTTTAATAAAAGCAATTATTGATCATGTTAAAGCTCCATCATCTGTTAATGCTGCCAAAAGAAAAAAGAAAATGAAACAAAGTTACTATGGCACTGTGAATTCATCAATTGGATTGATATTTGGCGATTCGGAAGGCTCGGGCGAGTCTGAAATTAAAAATGAAGCAACCCCAACCGTCGAACATAAAGAGAATTTGATTCGAGCAGTTGATAAATTAACTGAAACATATAAAACTAAATACTCATCGTTCAGCTCCATCGAAGTATCTGAAAATTTGATTGATTTGGACTTAAGCAACGTTAATAGTATCAAAGCTTATGTAAAATGTACGTTCTGTAACGAAACAAAAGTCAAAATCTCTTGTAAACAAACAGGTTCATGGATTTTATCGAACTTGAAAAGACATTATGACAAGTGTAAAAATATATTACAGGAGAAAGAAAAGGAGATAGAAAACGAAGTCACAAACTCCGACGATATGATCCAACAGAATGTGCTGAAGACACAGCTAACTCTTCAAAATATAAAAATGACGAACATGTCCTGTCAAAATGAAGAACAGAGATATGATTGTGAATGTGAAATTAGTCCCAGAATAATGGCCCAAATAAAAGTTTGCAAAATTCCCGCTGATGGAGATTGCCTTATTGGAGCAGCGGTACATCAATTCTATCGAATCAAAACCACTTCTGATGAATATAAAAATCGCGTGATCCAGTTACGAAAAAATATTTTTGATCATATTCGTAACAATTTGGAACAATATGAACGATACTTGATGGACCGTATACCCAAAAACATGGCAGAAGGTGAAAAAGCAAGCATGATCGAGGACTTTCTTGTTAACAAATTATCAAAACAAGGTAATTGGTGTGGCTCGGAAAGTATGAAGGCTATTTCCGAACTGTTAAAAACGAATATAGTAGTCTTTAGCGAACGTGGTGAAGTGTATTTTGCTAATCCTTTCGACAGTTCATTCAAAGAAGTTATTATGTTTGCCTTCCGCCTTTCATGCCAAACAAATTCAAGTGAAAAAATATCCAATACGGAGCGTAATCACTATGACAGCGTAATTTATTTGGATGATGGTATCATTGAAATGTGTTCCTCATATTTAATGCTTATGAATACAAAATCATGTTCATTGAATTCAACCAATGTCATTACCATTGAATAAAAAGTAAAATACAAAAGTTCCACTGACAATATATATAAATATTTTTGGTTTTATTTACTTTTATTTATTACCCATAAAATTTACAGAGAAACGAGTTATTATAATTCCTCGGAATATAAACGTAATTGCGATGAATGATTAAACTAACATACGTTATTTTTTTTTTTATATTCTGTTAATAATTCCGGACACTGGAGATTTTCTTCGTTTACCCACACGTCAGATTTTTCATCGAATCCTTTCCATCGAACCAAATAGTATTGCTCATCATTTTCGATTTTATGGCTTAATAAATTTTCAACTTCATACAGTCTCCCAATTCTTTTACGTTTCTTCGATGACGAATTTACTGTGTTATTACCAGTGACGGAATAACGTTTACTTGATCGATTCAATTTTACAGGGGAATTTTTAATAGATACATCTTTTTTGTCAAATTGAATATTCTTTTCAATTGACGTGTGAGATGATATTTTCTCATTCGTTGAGATATCTTTTATTACAGTTTCCAATTTAATTTCATCATACTTTAGTTGACCTTCCAGTAATGTCTTAGGTCGACCAAGTTGCGATGTACATCCATCAATTAAATCTTTACCTGATAAATTGCTTTTCGAAGCGGCTTCCTTATTTTGATTTTCCAATTTGGTTCTTTCTGTTATTACTTTAACAGTTTCGGACGATTTTTTATTCAAAAAATTTTCAAGCTCGGCAATTTTCAATTTCAAATTTTCGGTCCTCTCTTTTGACAAATTAACATTAGATAAGATTTTGTTTTTTTCGTCCTCCAATTTGACTTTGTCGGCCATCAGCTCGTCGAAATGAGCAATTTTATCGGTCAATGAGTTTTTGAGTTCGTTAATTTTCAGTTCATAGTTTGCTGTTATTTCTTTCAATGATGAATTGTTTTTCAAAGTGATTTCCTGAATTTCATTTTTTAATTTGGTTCTTTCTGTTATTAGTTTATCAGTTTCGAACGATTTTTTATTCAAAAAATTTTCAAGCTCGGCAATTTTCAATTTCAAATTTTCGGTCGTCTCTTTTGACAAATTAACATTAGATAAGATTTTGTTTTTTTCGTCCTCCAATTTGACTTTGTCAACCATCAGTTTATCGTATTGAGCAATTTTATCGGTCAATGAGTTTTTGAGTTCGTTAATTTTAAGATCATATTTTGCTGTCAACTGTTCTAATGATGAATCGTTGTTCAATGTTATTTCCTTTACTTTCTCTTCCAATTTGACTTTGTCAACCATCAGTTCATCATATTGAGCAATTTTATCGGTCAATGAGTTTTCGAGTTCGTTAATTTTCAGTTCATAGTTTGCTGTTATTTCTTTCAATGATGAATTGTTATTCAAAGTGATTTCCTGAATTTCATTTTTTAATTTGGTTCTTTCTGTTATTAGTTTATCAGTTTCGAACGATTTTTTATTCAAAAAATTTTCAAGCTCGGCAATTTTCAATTTCAAATTTTCGGTCGTCTCTTTTGACAAATTAACATTAGATAAGATTTTGTTTTTTTCGTCCTCCAATTTGACTTTGTCAACCATCAGTTTATCGTATTGAGCAATTTTATCGGTCAATGAGTTTTTGAGTTCGTTAATTTTAAGATCATATTTTGCTGTCAACTGTTCTAATGATGAATCGTTGTTCAATGTTATTTCCTTTACTTTGTCTTCCAATTTGACTTTGTCAACCATCAGTTCATCATATTGAGCAATTTTATCGGTCAATGAGTTTTCGAGTTCGTTAATTTTCAGTTCATAGTTTGCTGTTATTTCTTTCAATGATGAATTGTTATTCAAAGTGATTTCCTGAATTTCATTTTTTAATTTGGTTCTTTCTGTTATTAGTTTATCTGTTTCGAACGATTTTTTATTCAAAAAATTTTCAAGCTCGGCAATTTTCAATTTCAAATTTTCGGTCAACCCTTTTGGTGACAAATTACCATTAGATAAGATTTTGTTTTTTTCGACTTCCAATTTGTCTTTGATGGTCATCAGCTCGTCGAATTGAGCCGTTTTAAGGGATAACGAATTATCAAGTTTGTTACATTTCAGTTCATATTTTGCCGTTAACTCATTCAATGATGAAATGATTTTCTGATTATCAATTTCTAATTTAGTTTTTTCGGTTATCAGTTTTACAGATTCGACCGCTTTTTTCTTCCAACGACTTTTGAAGTTTGTGTATCATCAAATCATATTTTTTTATCACTTCGTTTGATAATGTACTGTTACACAAAGCGCTTTGCTTAGCTTCATCGTTCATTTTGATTTTGTCAGTCATCAGCTTATCAAAATGAATCGATTTATCGGTCAATGAATTCATAAGTTCGTTAATTTTCATTTCATATTTATCAGCTACAGCTTCAATTTTTTCAGCAAACGTTGTGTGAACTTCGATGGCTATAGATTCCAATTGAGTTTTCAATTTATGACGCTCATCTGTGACGTATGGTAGCTCATTTTTTTCAATGTTTGTTACAATTTCTCTGTTTTTGACGGATGCGTCATTTTCCTCATGTATGTTGGCATCACCTTTAATTTGAACGGTATATGTTTGATAAAATTCTTCGTCGTCATCGTTTGGTTCTTTTTTAATACTGAACGGTAATTCTGTTCGAATGTTAACGGAATCCGGCTCCGGTCCAGCTGAGATATCGATCTGACCATTCTGGATGATATGAAAATAGCAAGCAAGTTTTTATGAAATCTAAAATGAATGTTCATTATTGAAATACCTTAATGTTTAATAAAAACGTATCACATTCAGCAATGGCTTCTGGTAAACCTTTACGTTTTTTGTTTTTATATTTTTCATGAGTTTTTTTATCCAAATAACTGGCGATATTATTCGATTCAACCCAGCCGCTATAAAAATTGAATTATATTTGAAATGCTTCTGTTCGAATGTAAAAAAAGTGAAACTTACTAGTCGTTTTTACCACCAAAGAATCTTACGCAAATTAATCCTGATTTGCCTAATGTTTGAACTTCTTCAGGCGGATCATTGACAATGATTGCAGGCCAGAAGCTATGATATTTAACTTTCGCCCTATATATGAACAATTTGAAAAATCAGATTATTTTTTTCAATTATAAATGAATCGTTTAAAAAAATCATCTTACCAGACCACATTTGCTGAAGACATGACTGAATTTCAATCCTTTTTAATCGTTTTCAGTGATTATATGCGTTTTATTGAAAGCACACACTTCAAATAACTATTATAATTATTTTAGGTTATGTGTTGGCTCATATCCGTCTAATGATCTCTGTTGAATGCTTTTGAATGCTGTTGAATTCTGTTGAATTCTGTTGAATGCATTTAGAATGCTCAATATACTGACACTACATATTTGAACCGATGTGAACCGATTTGAACGCATACACGTCCATAGTATAGACTATATACTATTTGAGTATAGATTGGTATACAGCACCATAAGGGTGCGTTCAATATTTCAAAATTGCTTCTGTGTAGTGATAAAAAAAAATGCTAATTCGAAAATGTTTCAAAATAAATCATTATACATACAGTAGCATGACATATGCTGCTGCATATTAAACTTTGCCAAATTTACCAAATGAAATGTGATGAAAAATAATGTATAATACTTACCATTTTTGCTTTTTCGGCTTTTTCAATTATTTCAAATGTTGGAATTTTTTTTTGTAATATTTCCAATAATTATAAATCAAAAATAATATGCTTTATGAAAAATATATTTATGAAATAGCAATAATCGCAACAATGTGATGAATTAACAAGTTTATGCGAGTTTATGTGAATCTACATCAACGAACTGCATGACATTATTTATGAGAGCATTTTGAAAATTTGAAAGAAATTATGAAGCAGGCCTAGATGTCAGCAGTGTTAGTCTGATCGCTGAAGCAGGCCCAAAGAAAAGAGATAAAAAAATAAAAACAATGAAAGTAATGAAATCATAAAAAAACAAATGAAGTTATTATGCGTAATATGATTAATTATTTTTATTGATCAATTATTTTTAAGATAATGATTTGACAGTTCATTCTGTGTCATTTCATAACAGTAAGATAGTTCGCACACTTCGCCTGCTTCGCCTGCTTTATTTTCTAGCGGTTTCTATTTGACAACAAATTTCACATTCTGCCTTTCTCTAAATTGGATTGTTTTTAGATGAATTAGTTTCAAAATAAATATGCATTTTGAGGTGGCTTCACAAATACGAAGCTTTTACCTTGATGCGGTCAATGATTTCGGAGCAAGACTCTGTGATTGTTGAACTACAAATATGAATTGAAATGGAACAAACAACAATTGGTTAATTCATAGGTTTCCCAAACAATTCAAATAATCTTTTCTTAACTACTTCTGAACTGATATCAAAATCTATTACAAATTTATTCAAAAATTTTTCGTTGTAGAATTTGTTGAAAGTTCCAATCAGAATATTATTATTATTATTACTGCACCAAACAGCGTTTCTTCGCCAAAGGTGGTTTATTAAAATAATTAAAATATATTTACAATTCATTAAATTAGAATAATTAGTTCAATAATTGCATCGGTTCATCAATCAATTGCCAATCCTAACGATTTCGGAGCAAGTCACTATGATTTCTGAACTGCAAAACTGAATCCAAAAACAAACAGACATTGATCAGTGTATCAAATTCTTAAACAATCCAATTAACCTTTTCTTAACAGCATCCGAACTAACATTAAAATCAATTACAAACTCATTCAGATTTCGTTTATTGTAATATTTGTTAAATTTCTCAACTAAGATTTTCAAAGGCATATACTTCTGATAACCAATGTTCTCTGTGTGAATTTTCAAAAATTCAAAATTTCTGACAGAATGATATGGAATCCTGAATTGAATTTTCTCCAAAAGAACCATCGAACAAATTTCACCCTTGATCAATTTTAATATGAATAATATCTGAGCAACACTTCTGCGGTTTTCCAATGAAATCATTTGTAACAACAGCAATCTATGTTCATATTTCGGTAGTTTGAATCCATCACCCCAATTGAATTTTCTCAATGCAAACAGTAAAAATTGCTTCTGAACAGATTCTATACGTCTTGCCTGTCCAACATTGTTAGCATTCCATACTTGAGAGCCATATTCTAGAATAGGAACAACGAAACTAAAAAATAATAATTTTATTGTATAATTGTATTATGGATCTTTGAAACAATACCCAAAACGTTTAATCCAAGCCAATCTCGACCTTGCTTTTGTTGCAGTAGACTTTGTAATGTTTAAATTATGAAAAAGAAAGAAAGTAGACTTTGATTTTATTGTATCAAAAATATAAAGAAAATCTATTCATTCATTAAACTATAGTCATTGCATACAAACACTTCTATTTACATTTCTTTATTTAACTTCACTTTGCTACAGGGTTATGGGCCCAGGCATCATTATCTGAAACAGTTCTTTTATCAAGTTAATTTAAAGATTAAAAATGGATACTAAAGTATCATTGGCTAAATTAACAAACGACAACTATTTCAATTGGAAGTTTAAAATTGAAATGCTTTTAATAAAAGAAGGAGTATGGCTAGCAATACGTGAAGAAAGACCGGTATTATCAAGTGCAGATACGACAGCTGAAACAAACAAACTTCAAAAATGGATAGACGCTGATGAAAAAGCACGAGCTTTAATCGGATTATCAGTTCATGACAGCCAATTGACTCATATCAGAAATGAAAAATCTGCCAAAGGTTGCTGGGACGCATTAAAAAAATTCCATGAACAAGATACTTTAACAAATATAACATCTTTAATGCGAAATGTGTGGAATTTACGCTTGGAAGAAAATAAAAATCCACAAAGCCACATCGAAGAAATGCAAAATGCACAGCAAAAAATCGTAGATCTAGGAGAACCTGATTTGAGCGAGAGGTGGAAAATTGGCATACTATTAAGCAGTTTACCAGATAGTTACCACGTACTACGTACAGCTTTAGAAGCAAGACCAACAGAAGAATTGAAAATACCATTTGTTCAATCAAAAATCATTGAAGAATATCAACGAAAAAATCCATATACAAATAATTACTATGATGAGAAAGTTTTAAACGTAAGCAAAAACACTGGTAAAGGATCGAAAAAACAGTTAATTTGCAACTACTGTAATAAGGCCAACCATATTATGAAATTTTGCCGCAAGTTGAAACACGACAATGCGAAGAATAATGTGAATGAAATCAACGAAAAAACTACTGAATCAAAAGATGAAGAGGAATTTTTATTTGGAGTCAATGAAAATTCAAACAAAGATTGGATACTAGACTCCGGTGCGACTTCACATTTCACCAACAATAAAGAATATTTCTACAAATTGGATGAATCATTTAAAACATCTGTAACTGTAGCTAATGGATATGAAGTCAAGATTGAAGGAATTGGTGATTGTAAAACAAAATTTTGTAATGATAATGGTACAAAGAATAATGTCAGACTAAGCAAAGTACTATATGCACCAAGTTTGAATGGAAGTTTCATTTCAATAAATAAACTACTAAACAAGGGTTACAGAGTAAATTTCATTGACGAAAAAGGAGAAATTTATTTCAAAGACAAGCAAATAGCAGTAGCCAAGTTATCGAACAATTTATTTGAGCTCAAAAATGAAAAATTGAATGTAATAAGTAACAAAAGGTGTATACATTATTGGCATAGAGCTCTGGGTCACCGTAACATTGAAGCAATTGAATTGATGATAAAGAAAAACATGATTAATGGAATGAGAATTGAAAAATGTAATTGTAGCAATATATGTGAAATTTGTATCGAGGGAAAGATGGCTCGGAAAGCTTTCTCTAAAGAAAAAACAAAGACAACAAAGAAAATTTTGGAATTAATACACACAGACTTGTGTGGACCGATGCCGACACAGACACCAGCGGGCAAAAGGTACGTGTTAACATGTATAGATGACTACTCACGTTATACAATTATATATTTACTTAGAGAAAAAGGAGAAGTTAAGAAGAAAATTCCAGAATTTGTTGAACTGATGAAAACGTCGAAAGGTAGAAAACCAATGAAATTCAATTGCGATAGAGGAGGTGAATATTTAAATCATGAGTTGCGAGATTATTTTGAAAATGAAGGTATTAGGGTAAATTATACACCTGGATACACACCACAACTAAATGGTATCGCCGAACGTAAAAACCGGACACTTCTTGAAATGGCAAGATGCATGTTACTTGATGGAAATTTATCAAAGAAATTTTTGGGGTGAAGCAGTACATACCGCAAATTATCTACAAAATAGAACTGTGACACGAGCAATTAATAAAACGCCATATGAAGCTTGGAATAATAGAAAGTGTAACGTAAAATACATGAACATTTTTGGACGAGCTTGCTACGTAAAAACGCCAAATGAAAAAAGACGTAAATTGGAGAGTTCATCAAAGAAAATGATCCTGCTGGGATATGACTCAAATTCGATTTACCGATGTTACGATCCCAACGAACGAAGAATTATTTTCACAAGAGATATCAAATTTATCGATGAGAAGAATGAGATTGATATAACAACGTCACAAATTCCAATTAAATACAACAAACATGAGGAAAGCAAGGGAGATAGTGATGGGTTAAATGATAATTCATCAAATGAATCAACGAGTAACTCAACAAGTGAAAATGTCAACATTTGGGATGCATTACTAGAGGATTTGGATAGTACAGACAGTGATGGTACATCAAAACAAATAAGGAGAAAATCAAGTAGAGTAAACAAAGGCGTAGAACCAGAGAGATATCAAGCCGGTTGCAACATGTTAAACTCGATAGTAACACCAAAGAGTTACAACGATGCTATAAAAAGTGAAGAGAAAGAAAATTGGGTTGCAGCTATGATTGATGAAATAAATTCATTAAATGCACACAATACTTGGAAACTTTGTAAATTGCCAGAAGGACGTAGAGCAATTGGATCAAAATGGGTGTTTGCTATTAAAACTGATCAAAATGGGAAGATTGATAGATATAAGGCTAGATTGGTTGTGCAGGGATTTACGCAGAAATTTGGAATCGACTACAATCAAATATTTGCACCAGTGGCAAAACATTCAACAATGCGTATTCTACTATCAATTGCATCAGCTGAAAATTTCATTGTAAAACATTTGGATGTGAAGACAGCTTTTTTGAATGGAAAATTATCTGAAAATATCTATATGAAGCAACCACCTGGATTTGAAATTGAAGGGAAAGAAGACCATGTATGTTTTCTGAACAAAAGTCTATATGGACTCAAACAAGCACCGAAATGTTGGAACGATGAACTGAATAATGGATTAATTCAAATGGGTTTCAAACGAAATAGAGCTGACTCATGTCTCTACTATAAGATTTTTGAGAACGGTGATGAATGTCTACTGCTAATTTATGTAGATGATATACTGATTATGTCAAAAAGAGAACAACGGATCAACGAAATTACAAGTCAAATTAATAATTTATTTGAAATCCGAGATCTTGGAGACATAAAATGTTATCTCGGAATAGAGATAAATAAAAACGATGGAATATACACATTGAGTCAACAAAAATTCATCAATAAACTTTTGGATGAGTATGGTATGAAAGATGCCAGTGTATCAAATGTGCCGATTTCAATAGGCTATGGAAAGTCTGGTCAAGAAGAGACACTCTTGGAAAACAATAAGCAATATCAACAGCTAATCGGGAGTTTACTCTACATCGCAATAAATAGCAGACCAGATATATCAACAGCTATTTGCATGTTGGCACAAAAAATATGTAAACCATCAAAAGAAGATTGGAACGAGTTAAAACGAGTATTAAAATACCTGAAAGGAACGAAAGATATGAAATTATATGTGGCTGAAAAGGGTATAGAGAAGGAAAAATCAAAATTATATGGTTACGCTGACGCGAATTATGGAGAAAATCGAATTGATCGAAAGTCAAACAGTGGATATGTATTCATGTTAAATGGAGGAATAATTAGTTGGTGCTGCAGAAAACAACAAACTGTATCACTCTCTTCAACAGAAGCTGAATTTATAGCATTATGTGAAGCAATTAAGGAAGCACTCTGGATCAAAAATGTACTGTTTGATATCAACCGAGACATGAAAACACCAATTAAAATCTATGAAGATAATCAAAGTTGCATCAAAATGTTTGAAAATGAAAAAATATCAAATAGGTCTAAACATATTGATATTAAATATCACTTCATAAAGGAAGTGACAAAGAGAGGAGATATTAAATTAGAATATTGTCAATCAAATGATATGGTGGCTGATATGATGACGAAGGCTTTATCGGCAGAGAAGTTCAAGAAATTAAGAGACAATATAAAATTACAAATCTAAGGGAAGGTGTTGCAGTAGACTTTGTAATGTTTAAATTATGAAAAAGAAAGAAAGTAGACTTTGATTTTATTGTATCAAAAATATAAAGAAAATCTATTCATTCATTAAACTATAGTCATTGCATACAAACACTTCTATTTACATTTCTTTATTTAACTTCACTTTGCTACATTTTCAAGGTATAGTTTGTTCGGCAAAGTTTTAGATCTCAAATTTCTCTAGAATTTCTCTGAAGATACCAAGTCAAAATTCCCAACCAGAAAAGCGTTTTGAGGCCAAAAAAATCACAATGATATAATTGAATTGGTCAAATTATTATGGTCTCGATCTGAATGTGGATCATTTCAATCGATTGGATTTCTTCCCAATTATCCACATCTTTTAATGATCAAAGTTTTTATCGAAAAAAAAAGAGCAAATTGTGACAATCGATATAATAACTGGTTCATTTTTGGTCGATGGCTTACCATTATCCCGTTTACCAGATGACATTTTAAAGAGCAACATTTATCGTTGGTTTTTCGGAAATGATATGTTCGAAGTGCAACCAGATTCAGGCCATTGTTTTGCTACCGTTCAGCGATTCAACAATTGTAGCTATGAATTTCAGAAAAAGAATGAACTTATCATTATCACCGAGCGAAAAATTAATGATTTTGAAAATGAGCTCATTGATCACAATTTATTTGAAAATGAATTTCCATATTATCTTGTTCAAAATTACAGTCATTGGTGGAATAAGCAAACGAATTGCATTGAATTTCGTCAAAGAGCGTTCAATAAACAACATTTTTCCAAAGTAACTAATGTTGATTATCGATTGGATCTAAACAATACACTTTTATTGCATTTACAAACAAATCGTCCAATGTTGGATATTCAAAGTCAAAGTTTTCAACAAATTGTAAACTATTTAACACGTTTAGAATATTCCAAGTATATTCACATGCGGTTGGAAAGTGCTGATGAAGTCAAAGTGGAACTGGTGCGAATGAATTTAAAATTTAAAGTTAGTTTAAAAACAATGGCTTTAGTTTCAAACGAATTTGATGGGATGCGGGTCAGTCGAGTGCAGAATATTGGCACTTTGTATGGTTTGAATCATGCATTGGTTTTGGAAAACATCAACGATGCAAAGCCAACAATTATATTAATTCCAAATGGAACGATCCAAGCGAAACGAACAAGCGTACATGTATATGTGAACATTAATACTGAAATCAATTTACATAATCCACCATTTTATCAATATCAAGTGGATGAATTTTGTTGCCAATTGAAAGTAAGCAATGGTGATTATGCATCATGGTTCTATTTGGCTTATCTGCATGCAATCACATCACATGGTGAAATGGAACCATTCACTGGAATGACAGGTACAGAGCGATCATTGCAAATTCTACAGTCATCATATGCATGGTCATCAGCTCCATATGAAACTCAAGCCGTCGACATATTGAAAATGATTGCCAAATTAACACCATTAAGAATGTTGGTAAAGAATAAAAAACATGAAGTCAAAAAGCAGATTGTTAGTTGGCCAAAAAGAATTCCAGAATATTCGTCACAAGATTGCTTTTATTTTGTTGCAAAAAAATTACTCAAAGATAGTCAACGAATGAGAGGTTTATATGGAAAAGAAATATTTGATGAAATATCACTTGAAACATGTGATGAGCTTAACAAACGTGATTATTGGCGCTGTCAAGCATTGAAACCAAATTTACGAGTTTCAGATCAATTCATTGCTAAAAATGAATTAAAAACGGTATTGCCAAAAAATCGATCGCTTTCCATTTGTTCAAATACACAAACCGTATGTCATTTATATCATAAAAATGAATGTCGTGTGCCAACAAGTTTAAATTTAAAAGAATTTTTATATCAAAACCAAGAAAGTCTTGGTGGAATTATCAATAATAATAATATTAAAAATGTTCTGAATCACATCGTTCATGTGGAATTTCGTGATTTATGGATTTCATTGTATGAAGCCGCAAGAATGCAAACATTTAATCGTGAAGAATTTGCCATTATATTGAGCTTTTATGCACATAATAGTGAAGAAATTAATCCAATTTTGGCATTACAAGCGATTGCAACTGTATCATCACATACATCGATTTTAGAAAAATTCTCCCCGTAGTTAAAAATTATTTCATCCGGAATTATAGATGAAAATGTAATTGTTAAAATATTAAATGAACATTATGAACGACCTAATGAATATTATACTAAAAATTGGGAAGACTCGGGAAAGCGAGATGATCACGATTCAACACTTGCGAACGTTATAAATAAAATTAAAAACAAGATTAAATACAATTGGCCATGCGCATCATTCAATTTTAGATCAATGTACTCATTTAAGCATATTGATTATGAAAATGCTAACTTTGAGATTGATAAACAATTGAAGATTTGGTATGAAAATTATAAATTGGATGTTTTTATTAAACGAGTTGAAAAGGCTCTAGAATCATTATTAACATTGGGTTATAGAGCGACAACCGCAGATCATTTTTCACATGTATCTCCATACAGTAATCCAATGAATTCAACTGTGCAAAATTTGAATAAATTTCAAATTGATATCGAAGCGAAAATTAGTGATTGTTTAAATACACTGGATCTTGAAATAATTAAACAAGCACAAAACGTATGGACAATGGAAGAAAAGGAATCTATTAATTCAGCAAATAATTGGTTGCAATTAATCAATAACACAATTTTAAATTTAAATACACGTCATTTGATTCAAGCCGGATTATTACCGAGAATGGTGCCAAGTTTGTTATTGCCGAAAATTATAGACAAATCAACGGATGATCGTATGAAAAGTTTGATTGGGCTATGGCTATTTCACATGAGCAGCGTCAAAAGCGTATCGAAATTTATTCACAACGCGAAGAACATAAAGCTGCTTATAAGAAAGAATGTAAAAATCAACCGCACATTAATTGGAAACCGTGTGAATATCCCGAATGGATTCTATTTGAAATAGAACAAAATTTGACGATACGTCGTATTCAAGTGGAAATTGCAATGGAAATGATTGATCCATCAAAATCAAGCACAAAACATTCCGTTATGCAATTGAATATGGGCGAAGGTAAAACGGCAGTTATTGTACCAATTTTGGCAGCTAAATTGGCAAATGGACATCAAGCATGCCAAATTACTGTGCTGAAATCATTGTTTCAAACAAATTTAAAATCGTTGCGACAATATTTGGGCGGATTTTTGAATCGGCAAATTTACATATTCCCTTGTCGTCGAGATATGCCAATTGATACGCATATTGATTCAATTTTGCCAATTTATAAAGAATGCACACAAAAGAAAGGTAAATTCAATGGTAAAATAAAATTATTCAATTGAAATTTCAACAAATTTTCATTGCAATTAAAAATTTATTTTCGATTTTTTTTTTTTTTTTTTTTTGGTTCACCACAGGTGTGATTTTGACTTTACCCGAATACCGGTTATCATTTCAACTGAAAATCTATGAAATGATAGCAAATCAGAAAATTAAAGTTGCTCAAAAATTGTTGGAAGTGCATAAATGGATAAATTCAAATGTGCGAAACATTTTAGATGAATCGGATGCTATTTTGCAACCAAAATATCAGCTCATCTATACAATGGGCAATCAAATAACACCAGATGGTGGACATTTGAGATGGTCAGTTACACAAGCAGTACTAAAAAAAGTTTCAGACCACATGATACAGCTTTATAAACAGCATGGAATAGATAAGATTGAATTTGATGAAAAATATCTTGAAAATGTTCGGCCAGATGTGTTTACACCGTGTCGTATACTTGATGAAACCGTTTTTGATGAATTGAAAGAAAGACTTATCAATGATTTTCTTGAAGGTCGACTTGATATCGATTTTAATGATATCTCTGAATCAAAAAAAGAGAAATGAAAATTCATTTTGACCGAAAAAGCAATTGATCGAAAAACATTTCAAATAATTGATAAGTTTAGTGAAAATGACCATGATATCATTTTGATATTAAGCGGTTTGCTGCGATTTGAAGTGCTCAAATTAATGTTAACGAAACGATGGCGTGTTCATTATGGAGTCAATCCAGTTGGAAACCGGAAAATGGCCATTCCATTTAAAGCAAAAGACGTAGCTGCCGAAATGACCGAATTTGGACATCCCGATGTTGCTGTTGGATTCACCTTAATGAGCTACTATTATTCAGGTTTGAATTGTATTTTTTTTTTTTTTTTTTTTTTGACGATATTTCATTTCAATTCAATTGTGACGATATTTCATTTTTTTATATTTATTTATGAAGTATTTATGAATCTTTATCTCTATTTTCTCATTTTTTCCTTTTTTTTAAATTTTTTTCTCCTTCTTTCTCTTACTTTCTCTCGTATTCCTTTGATCTCTCTTAATACAGGTTTGGATGACAAACAACTTGAACGTGTATTTAATATTTTGCAAAGTGCACCAGACGGAAAAGAAATATATGAAAAATGGATTCGTAGCATTCCCGAACATTTGGTCGATTCATCAATTTCTACCTACGGTGGTATTAATTTGGACAATCCACAACAACGTGATAATCTTTTGTTTCCATTATTTAAGCAGAATATGCATATAAAAAAATAAAAAAAAAAAAAAGGGGTAAAAAAAAAAAAAAGTGGTTTTTTATAAAAAAAAAAAAAAACCTAAAAAAAATAAAAAAAAAAAAAAAAAAAAAAAAAAAAAAAAAAAAAAAAAAAAAAAAAAAAAAAAATAAAAAAAAAAAAAAAAAAAAAAAAAAAAAAAAAAAAAAAAAAAAAAAAAAAAAAAGGGGGGGAATTATTGATTATTGGCTGTCGAAAATTGTTTTTTCACATGAATTGAAAATGTTCGAGAAGAAACTAATGTGCAATTCATGGGATTTATGTAGTGATCATTTCGTACATCGTGTTACTGGTTTTAGTGGCACAAATGATACAAAACACATACTTCCATTAACGACTGGTCAAAATTACCTTGAAGAATTGGAAAATACAAATGCCAAAATGCGTGATGTGTTGTTGCATCCAAGAAATATGCCATACAAAAATTTTCCAGCAAATGTGAGTGGCAAGTATATACTTCAAGAGCTAACAAAGTTAAATATTCCAGTTCTATTAGATTCGGGCGGTTTAATGTTGGAATTGAATAACAAACAAGTGGCCACTGAATGGTTAAAAATCTCATCAAAATACAATGCAGCTGTTTATTTTAACGAAAGAGATAAACTGCAAACAATTGAACGTAACGGCATAGTCACCGATTTTGATTATTCAGTTTACAAAGATAATTTATCGAAATGCTTAGTTTATCTTGATGATGTACATACGCGTGGTGTTGATTTGAAATTTCCACCAAACAGAAAGGCATGCGTTACATTATCCGGTGATATTACACGTGATAAAACTGTTCAATCTTGCATGCGAATGCGTCAATTGGAAACAAGTCAATCAATTTCATTTTGGGCTTCATTCGAAGCCGATGCACGCATACGAAAACTTTGTGATTTATCGCCAAAAGATGAAGTTGAAAATTTGCATGTTATTAAATTTATTGAAAATAACAGCAAAGAATTTGAAACTGCAAATATGGTGCACTGGACCACATCAGCCCTAAACTATACAAAAAAATTAATCGGACATAAATTATATGAAAATGCAACGGATATGAATACAATGCTTCAATTGTACAACAAATGCGTTGATGATGATTTCATCAAATTAAACGAAATGTATGGTGAAAAAGAAGAGGCACAATTGGTACAAATTGCATGGAATAAATTTTCTAAGCTTATCGATAATAGACTTGATAAAAATGTTCGACCATTTGTTCGTGAAATTCAAGACAATGTAAATGATAAATTGGAAAAACGTGCATCAAATGTGAAACGATTTACGAATGCTCTCGATGAAGAACAAGAAAAAGAACTCGAACAAGAGATTGAAGAACAAAATCAAGTGGAGCGTCCACCACCAGCAACACCGGCCCAACCAATTTTTGACAATCAACTGATAAATTTGGTAATTGGTGGCGCCAATGATACATTAATATGTAATATGAAAGTAAACACATTAATTCCAATTGCGTTAAGCCTGACAAATACACAATTATCGAAATTTTGTATTCAAAATCAAAATGCTTGGGCTGATTACTTATATGTCACTAAAGATTTTAATACTGTTCTTCAAAATCCATCGAAATCTTGTGAAGAATTTTTGCGACCAATTTGGTGGATTGCACGAATTAAACATCATCATTCGACCAACGACATTTTAATACTTTTAAGTTCATTCGAATGCAATCATCTTTTACCATATTTTCGTAAAACTATCAATTCAACACTTTTTATGCACCGAACATGCACAAGTCAAATTCATAGTAATTTACTTCATGAAGAAAAACTTCAAGTGACTAAAATGTCATCGCCAAACATCATTGATATTCGAGATGAAATTGAAATTGGTGTTTATTCCGGTTTAATGTACTTTATGAATGAAAATGAACAGAATGCATACTGTGAATTTTTGGGTTTGATCCCAAAACCACGAACAAAAGAACAGAATATCGCATTTGAAGATAAATGCATTAAAGAAAATGGTTATGTACCAGCCAATAAACGAAAATATTCAGAAGCAATATCAAACTGTGTTGGCAACTGTAAATTCAATGAAAATCCAGTTGATTTTACAATTAAATTAATCAAAGCACATCATCAAGTGTTGCCAAAATTCTCACATGCCTCGTCAATTTTAATAAGTGGCAAAAAAGTGTTCACTACAGTTAATGCTATGGAAGTTGATTGAAAATTTTATGTTAGAAATGATAAGAACAAAGCAAGTAATTAAAACATAAAAAAAAAAACATTCTTTTAATTTCAATGATATTTCATACATTTTATCACCATATAAAGACCTTTTTTTTATAATAAAATTTATTAATTTGTTTTCAAGAACTGTAGATTTTTTTGTTTTTTTTTTTGTTAAACAAGAATACTTTCGTGCCAAGCAAAGGCACGAGTCATACTTTAGGTAACTGAAAAAAAAAAATGCCAAAATGGATGTGGTTCTTTTCAACAGATTTTTCCTTATAGCAAATTATTTCACTTATAACGTCCAACTGATAAATATTTTAAAAAATATTTTTCAATCACATTGTTTTTTTTGACATAGTTTTTCTATTTCTATGATGTTGATTGTTGATTTATGAGATGTTCTATTATATATATAATAATGTTTTATTATCAGAAAAATGAATCTGTTAGTTAAGTGTCACGCAATTACGACGAAGATACAATTTTACTTCAATTTCAATGTCAATTGAGAGGCTGCGAGGAAAAATGTTACACAGAAAAGTTCCGTGGAAAAATGTTATTATTCAGTGTATTCAACATACAAAAAACAACAACAAATACATTGAATAATAACATTTTTCCACGGAACTTTTCTATGTAACATTTTTCCTCGCAGCCTCTCAATTGGTATAGCTTTTTTTCGTTTGATTTTTATAAAAAAGCTCATTTCATTGAATTTTTCTTGGTTTTTTCCCTTCTTTTATACAACTAATCATGCCCTAACTATTTGCAGTATAAATGAGTTTTAAAGGTTTTTTTTTTCTGATTTTGAGAGATTATTTTGAAAAAGTGGTATAATATATTTGATTCAAAGTATTATCCATCGTTAGCCACTACTTTTTCCCATCTTTCTGGTAGCATACTAATTCCACGTCGGAAGAAATCCTCATCTTTTGAGGCAATGAATGAATCGACCCACTTCAGAATAAGTGAAACGTGAAGTACTAGCCAGGTGATTCTGCATCGAAACAAATGGTAATCAGAAGGGGCTATGTCTGGGCTATACGGCGGGTGGGGTAGCACATCCCATCGAAGCGTTTCCAAGTATGTTTTGACGACCTTTGCATCATGTGGAAGAGCGTGGTCATGTTGAAGAATCACTTTGTCATGCCTTTGCTCATATTCTGGCCGCTTTTCAAGCAATGCTCGGCTCAAACGCATCAGTTGCCTTCGGTAGAGATCCCCAGTGACTGTTTCATTCGGATTCAACAATTCATAATATACCCTTCTGATCCCACCAAATACAGAGCATTACCTTGAATCCGTGGATATCTTTTTTCGATGTCGATGGTGCTCGTTTGCCACGCTTATCGTAATGGATCCACTTTTCATCGCCAGTAACAATCCGATGCAAAAAACTCTTCCTTTTTTGCCGTTGGAGCAGCTGCTCACAACTGAAAAATCGTCTTTCCACGTCTCTTGGCTTCAGTTTATGTGGTACCCAATTCCCATGCTTTTGAATGAATCCGGCTGCTTTCAAACGTATGGAAATTGCTGGTTGAGTGACTCCCAATGATTTTGCAAGTTCTTCTTGCGTTTGACATGGATCCTCATCGAGTAATGCCTCCAATTGTTCATCTTCGAACTTTTTTTCTCTTCCAGCACGCTCCTTGTCTTTGACATCAAAATCACCATCTCTGAAACGTGTAAACCAACGCTGACACATTCTAACGTCTACAGCATGGTCAGGATAAGCTTCAGTGAGTAAACGATGTGCTTCAGATGCGTTTTTCTTTAAATTGAAAAAGTAAATTAACACTTCCCGCAAATGCTGTTTTGATACCACGAAAGTTGACATTTTCACCGTAATAAAAAAGTGTTGTATGTAAACTTGTGTTCACTGTGACTGATGGCTTTTAATAGATTTTTTGACGCTCTTTAAGATGCAATAGCTGTAAATATCCAAAAAATGACATCCATGATAGATATGAAGTTAGATACGAATGCGACATTATATATTTATACCTCCAATACTATATTTATTCAATTGTGTTGTTGAGGTAAATGTGCCCAATAGTCTGAATTATATGGAATAAATGAAATTAATTATGAAATTATTGGCATTATTTATTTAATATTCTATTTTTTAAAATAAAAGGAGACAATTTAAAAAGAAAAAATGAAAAAAAGTGAAGAAGTGTCGAGACAGAGAAAGTATTTTGCAAAAAGAAAAAAAAAAATGGAAAAAATCAACAAACTGGAGTTTTCGCAAGTTGAGTTTTGATTTCTGGAAAAATGAAAAAAAATTTTTTTTTTTTAATTTTCAGAGAATAAAACCAATTTCAGAAATCGATATTTTCGAATTAAAAAAAAAAAAAAATTAAAAAAGGTGAAAAAATGAAAGTTTTTAGAAAATAGGAACAAATTTCAAGATTTTGATTCTAAAAAAATTACCAACTGATTTTCAAATTCAAAATGTGAATGCAGCGCCTCGCTATGAAAATGTAATATGAAATGAATTGGTATGAAGTTGGTTAGATGTTGACAGTATGACATGTTACAATTTTCGAACATTCGAATGTAGTGCATCTCTTTTTATTTATTGTATACGAAGCAAGCGTACGTTGTGTATGTGTATGTGTGTGTGTGTGCGTGCGTGTGTGTATATGTGAATGCACAATGATTTGATTGTAATGGTATTAAATTACGTTTGGTGTTCCATATACAGTCAGAGCAGTAGCATCGATTTGGCTTTGTTGAGTAGTATAAAAAAGACAGTTCCAGCACTTCTCTTAATGTAAATCAAATGGCGAGTTACCAAAATAGAACTTAGTTCTTTTTTTAGCCACCAGTAAAGCTGCAAGCAGCGCCACTGGCGGCTAAATTTTTACAAATGTACCGCCAGATTGAACTAAATTTAGATGTTTTTACTTTCATTGTCTCCTTCCAATTCACATACATACACTCTCTCTATCTCTCTCTCTCTCTCTCTCTCTCTCTCTCTCTCTCTCTCTCTCTCTCTCTCTCTCTCTCTCTCTCTCTCTCTCTCTCTCTCTCTCTCTCTCTCTCTCTCAGCGTTTTTATTCATTTATTGTTTGTGTGTATTTTTGCTACATTCTTTTGTCTGAAATAATACATTCATTTAGACATTTTAACTATATGCACACAATCGAATTATATACGAATACACTATTGTTTATATTTATTCCGTTCGGCTGTAAAAGAGAGGAAACAAAACAGGTGAATGGATGAATACTTTTTGTATGAGCATGAGAGAGAATGAAAAAAAGGAGAATGAAGCAAAGCGAAAATGAAAAGATTCGCCGTTGTTGATGCAATTGGTAATGAATTATATAATTTTATTCCCTTATAAAATAATGAGTTTTGACTACAATTTTTGTTTGCGTTCGTAAGATTGATTTCACTAGCATTGCGTAATGTTCTTGTTTGAATTTCGTGTTTATATGTTATTCTGTCTGTTAAATATTTTGGAGCACTTCCATTTACAATTTTATGAATGAACATTAATGTTCTGAAAATAATTATTTGATTTACACTCATTAAATTTAATGATTGCAACATTTCATTACTCTCCGAGAAACGACTTGCCCTTAAAATTTGTCTTAAACATTTATTTTGTAGAATTTGTAGTCGATTCAAGTTTGTATTATTTGATAAAAATGTGATTGACGCACAGTACGTAAAACAAGGTTCGATTAATGATTTATACAATTGCAATTTTTGGCTATTATTCAGTTCATTTTTCAATCTACTAAGAACACTTACTTTCATGCCTACTTTTTTACAAATATTGTCAATATTTTTTTCGAAATTTAATTTATCGTCAATTATTACGCCCAAATATTTAATATGGCTTTCAATTTCCAGTCTCTTTCCATCAATTAATATATTTATAATTTTTCTGTCGATGATTTTATTTGTAATAATCATTGTTTTTGTCTTTTCAATGTTAAGTTTTAATTTGTTTTGACATAAAATATTATATAGTACCTGTAAATCATCGTTAATATTTTGTACGGCTTCTTCTATGCTATCTGAAATTAAATAAACTAAAGTGTCGTCCGCAAATAGTTTAGCAGTACATTTTTTTAAACATCTAGGTATGTAATTTATGTATAAAATAAACAAAAGTGGCCCAAGTATTGATCCCTGAGGGACACCATGTTTGTTAATTAATTCATCAGATATATTTTCACCAATTTTTACTACTTGCCTTCTATCTGTAAGATAATCATTGAACCATTCTAATGTTTTATTTTTTATACCAATATTAGCTAACTTTTTTAACATTAATTTCGTATCAATTGTTTCAAACGCTCTCTTAAAGTCCAAAAATACAGCCACAATTATTTTGTTATTATTTTGCGCTTCACGCCAATCATACAGCACATCATTTATTGTTGATTCACATGAATGAAACGGACGAAAGCCTGATTGATTGTTGTTGATCAGATTGTTTGAGTTGACATAGGATATCAATTGATTGTATGCTAACGCTTCAATAAGCCTTTCCAATACCGGTAACAGATTGATAGGTCGATGATCATTAATAAGTGATGAGCCCGATATCTTTTGTATTGGTATAATTGTTGACTTTTTTAGTGAATTTGGAAAAACACCAGTTAAAAACGATTCATTAATGATTGACACAAGTTGATGTCCAATAACGAACATAGCGTCCAATAAAATGGTTGGGTTAAGATGAAATTCGTCGGTACTATTTTTAAGTTCACGTAAGCATTTTTTGATTTCTGAAATTGATACTCCCTTGAATTCAAACCCGATAGCCTGGTTCATCATTACTTGTTCTTCTTCTTCATACTGTATAACTGGAATATTTTCGTTAATTTCAACGATGCTGTTTATAAAATATTTATTTAATTCTTGTGCAATCAGTTTATCATCATTAATTTCATTATCATTGATTATGATGTTAATTATTTCCGTATTTTCTTTGTTTAGAATAGAATTTAAAATTTTCCAGGTTGCTTTAGTACCATGAGCTCGGTTTAATTTTTGTTGATTTTTGTCGTATTTTTTTGTCTGTATTGTTTGTTTATATTTGTTTTTGTATTCTTTAAATTGGTTCCACTTAACTGCTGAGTTTGCTGTACCAAATGATAGTTTTGCAATTTTGTATAATCTGTTTTTTTCCCTACGCATTTGTTCCAAATCGTTATCAAAGAAATCATCATTGGTTTTGTACGTTTCGTATTTAACAAATTGTATTGTTGCATTCATTAAAATTTCCAGAAGCCAATTTGTTTTCTCATTTAATGAACAATTCACAACAAAGCGCCACGAATACAAGCAGTTTTCGATTGTATTACACAACAACAATGGATCATATTTTTTTATTATACGAATTTTTCGTGGTTTTTCAGCTAATAATTCGCGATGACCACAAAGAGTAATTTCAAGTATTTCATGATCTGAGATTTTATCATCACCCAAAATATTGCAATGGATTTTATTTGTTGCTAGATTTGATAAACAGAGGTCAATAATTGTTTTGGTGTGTGCTGTAAATCTTGTCGGTGAATTTACTAGTTGAATTAGGCCATTATCTGAACAAAAATGTAATAAACGTTGACTATGCGCTGTTTGTGTCAGTAAATTTATGTTGAAATCTCCACAAATAACTACATTTTTCTCTGGTGGAAAATGATCAAACCAATTTGTAAAAGAGTCCAGTATCCGTTGTTTATTTTCACTCTTTGATGATAAATATACACCAGCTAGCACAGTTGTTTTTTTGTTTATAGTAACTTCAAACGATAAATACCAAGCGATGTTTTCATTTATTTTGGACATATTTTTGTATTTAATATTCTTTTTAATGTATGCACTGACGCCTCCCGTATGTTTAGAATATGACAAACAATTAATTAAATTATAATTTTTAATTTTTAATGCATTGAAATCACAGTTTTCAGTTAAATGAGTTTCATTTAGAAACATTATATCCGGATTACGAGCCAATATGACATATTTTAGTTCTGTTAAATTATTTCTTATTCCGTTGATATTTGAACATAATATGCACAAGTTGTTTGTTTGTTGCTATTCAGCTTCATTGTACTCAATTTTTTTGACAAGTGATTCAATGCGTCGCTGATATTCAGGACATTTTTGTTCCATGCGTGGTGATTTGTTTCAAGATTCAATTTAAGTTTGTTATTGGCCAATTTACAGTTTATGCAGCAAAGTTTTGACGATTTGCATTCAGAAAATTTGTGTGCCCCTGCGCCCTCATTCTATGAGATGAACGGTTTTTCACAGAAATAAATATGCTTAAAATAAAATACGGAATTTCAGAGTATTTCAGATTAAGAGTTTTAAGAATATATAAGGCGAGACAATAAAGATTAAATTCAGTTCAATTTGAAGAATCAGAACAAGATATCATTCAATTAAGCAAAACAAAATGTCTTTATTCCGAAATATTTTTTTGGCTGTTGCAATTATTGTTGCCGTCGCCACTTTGTAAGTATTAGAACAAGTTCATTTAAATATTATCTATGCAGTAGTTGGAAACATTGTAATATTAATGTATTAATTCATATAATATGAGTAAATAGAATAAAAATGGTTTTATTTTTCATAGGGAAGCCAGTGGAGCGGAATCGTCAAGCGGGTAAGACCAGTACAAATAAACAGTCATTTGAAATCATATAATAATTTGGTGAAAATTAAAGAAAGGCTAACCCAAAAGAAACAACTTCACGTCAATGCGGTCAAATCTTTTAGGCAGCCAAATATTTTATGATTTATTGTACTAATCAGAGAGTTTATTAAATTAATTTGTTTTAATATTTGTGTTTTTTAAAAGGAATCTCATTAAAACAATATTACTTGCAGACATGTATGTAGATTTAATTTATTGAAATTTGAAAGAAAGAAAAAACTAAAACTAAATTCTCTTAACATTCTAGCCGATCTGTGCCGTGAGTATTCTGAATTATTTAATAGATTTTTGCTTTATCTTCAATTCATTAAAACTTATTACAATTTTAATTTTAATTTTAATTTTCATAATTATAGCGCTAATCTAGAGTGAGTAATCCAAATCATTGTTTATAATTGTCATAAATAAGTGTATGAATCAAAATAATTGCAAAAACATTGCTCTCAAATATAAATTCAATAGACTTCTACTCCATCAATCGAATACAATATTTTATAATAATTCTTTCTATCAATGGAATTGGTTCATTTTTCGATTATTTTGAATGTGACATGCACCCATATGACGCATTGCATGTTACCTGTTAACAAAAATAAATAATTTGGTTTTTCTTTTTTATAAAATAGCGCCAATGCAATAAAAAACTTCATAGAAGATCCAATTTCTCAATCAGTGATACTTTATAATCTAAGCTTGAATCTCAGCAAAATGTAAGTCATTAATAGTATGATATATTACAGTCCTTAAAGCCATTTGTACTTTCAATCGATTTTACACATTTTTTTCTTCAAATATCCTTTTCTTCTTTCTTTTTTCTTTTCATTAGACCTCAAATGAAGACATATATTACGTAAGTGCATAAAGATTATAATTTATAATATTCATATGTGATAGACAATGACTCAATTAAATAATTGTTCTATTCACAGAAAAAATTACCCTGGGGCGTTAGACGCGTTTACACAAATATCAGACGAAGCATTAAGACGAGCAAATCTAAAATAGTAAACCCAAAAATCGAAGAAAACACAAAATCATCGAAAGCTCAACATTAATTGAATTTGATAAGATTTTTTATTGTATTTGCCTTGATTTTCTGAAATCAGGCCAGTTTTCCATGGGTTTCCCAACCCAATCCTTGTATCTTAGTGTTTTCTTTAATACCATCCCTTTTTCATTGTATTTTCTTCACACCGCACCATGGGTGTCTTTCTGAATAAATGAATAAAATCAAACATTAAAATCTGTTTTTTTTTTAATTGAAGCATGGTGGCCCAAATAACTTTATCATTGAAAATTTGAGCGTGGGAAAACGTTTATTTCTATCGAATGCTTCATTTCACTTTTCCGCACACACAATTCTGTGTGCGTAAAAGTATTGCAATTGATTAAAATTTCAAAACAACTCAAAAACATGTTTTCTCCACGTTTTGAACATCGAAGAACAGGAATTTGATGTTTTGAGAGGAGGTATTGTTAGTCTTCTCCATGTTGTAAGTCGTACGTTGTACATTGTACATTTTACGCAAGATTTGTTAACACGACAGCTCATCTCCAACGAGCCCATAAAAATCTAATGATGCAGAATTATTAGGATATTTTAGAAACCATTAGATTTTCAACTAAGGATGATGATCACCTATTGGATCCGTTAAATGTACGGTTGTTGAGTGTAAATGGGCATCCTACGGCATTTTCGCCAGAGGAAACTCATGTTTTTTTCCCGAAAAATATAGGTCCTCGAATATTGAAAAATTAGTTTCATTGTTTGGTCCGCAGATGAGATTTTTGGTAGGAAATGACAATTTTATATGGGAAAATACGAGTTTGAACTTCAAACCATAATAAACTATTATTATTTCGCAAAAACAGTAAGGTTTTTATATTCCACCAACGCTGAATTTATTGTTACTTTTACCGTAAATAGAGATGTTACAGTTCAAAATCTCCAAAATAAAAAATTGAGCGATTAATTGAGTAATAGTTTAATCTATTTGAATACGATTGAATTTCAAAACCTTGATAAAATGTGTTGGGTCAACATTCTTGGCTTTATAGTCATTATGGAAATTTAGAGTAATGTCTTCATCCATAACAACAAAAGAATTTTATACATAAATCCTGCACGAATTAATAAGGTTTTTGTCAATTTTATGTTCGTTTCATCACTAGATGTCACTTGCATATTTAAAGCTACGATAATTTTTTCATTATTCTCATCGACTGTAGCAATATTCTCGGTAATAATTATTATTTCAACGGGAATGAAGATTTGCATTTAAATCGTGAATAGCTCCATCACGCAAGAATCTCACGCACGGGAGAATAAATCCACCAAATAAAATTGATTTATTTGTCATAAATTGCGTTGTTGAAATCGCAAAAATTATCCAATCATTGGTTTTTCCTTCTGCACCTCAATTGCATTCAATGATAGCACTTTCATTCCGTTCAATCTGGCGCAGTCAACTCATTATGCTATTGCTATAGTATTTGCTATTTGATAGGTCCTATTAAATAGTATCTAGTATGTGCTATTAGCATACTAATATTAATTATCATCAAAAATCAAACACCAATCATCAACTATCAATCACCATCATCATGGTTATCATTATCAAGATCACCGTTATCATCATCATCAGCAACAAGAAGATAGTTGATAATAATAGTATGCTAATAGCACATACTAGATACTATTTAATAGGACCTCTTAAATAGTAAATCCTATAACAATAGCATAATGAGTTGACTGATCTGGCGACGTCTTTCGCTAAGCATGCTTGGTTTAAATTCTTCATTTCGAATCATTCGTATGATTTCATTATATTCATCAAGCGGGGATGAATGTAAACAAGGTTGAATCAATTCAAGAAATTCATCAACTTAGATCGTTCTGAACCTAATTGTGCAATAGCAGCCTTGGTCCAAAATATGCACGTCTTGACAAACAAACATCCACTTCGGAACACGACAACAATGATGTTTCAATACATCACGATTACTTGTTAGAAAGCCTGGCGATTTGAATACATCTTTATTGATGAGTATACCTTTTAAAAAGTCTAAACCAATCTTCAAGAATCGGTGACATTGTACATATGTGCATATTTCATGACCATTGCGAAATTTTTAATTGTCAAAATGACTTAATTGAGATAGAAAAATTGAAGAAATTGCTTGAAAGCGGAGACAGTAATATCTGTCAATTGAAAATCACCAGTTTCTTTCAAATAACCGTAAAATATTGCTATAAAAACGTCACTTTTTCATTTGAATTTTATTTTATTTTATTTTATTTCATTTCTGTCTTTGAAAAAATATGAATTAAGAATAAACTAAATGACTATTTTGTGCTTAATTTGTGAAAAATCTACTCATCTTTTCAATTTCTGAATTAAAATGGTTTGTCAAAAAATGTTGTAATACTTGAATTGGAATCTATGGTGAAAATTGAAGATCATTTGAAATGTTTCTTTGAAATTATTTCAATGAATACGATTGAATTTCAAAACGCTGATGATATTTAACCGTTCAGCTATGTTGGAGTTTTTCGATTTAAATAAACATGTAAAGTCATTATAAAAATTCAAAATTATATCTTCATTCATGAAAACAGTTGACTTCAACGGTTGAGCTTCATAACTGTATACATCAGTCGGTTGTTTCATTTCAATTTTATACATAAATTCGGGTCAAATTAATATCGGTTTTGTGAATTTTATGACCGTTTCAGCACTGGATGTCACTTGCACATTAATAGTTAAAAGAATTATCTGCATATTTTCATCGAATGGAATCTGCGTTAATAGTTATTTCAATAGGAAGATTTGTCTTTAAAGAAGCTGTTAGATTTCATTTGACATTTTGCCTATTGCATGAAAATTTACTATGTCATAGGCATTTATATATCAGCTTCTTTGTCTGAAGTCCATCGCGGAAAACGATTACCCGCGGATAAATAAACTCTCCCAGCAAAATTGGTTTATTTACTGTAAATTCGGTTCGTTCAATGGATTTAATAGAGAAATATCCCAATTTCGTCCCTGTAGAACGGTTGCATTCAATGACATCGTTTTCATTCCATTTGGCACGGCGAATTCTATCGGTAAACATCCTCGGTGTAAATTCTTTATATCGAAGCATTTGAATGATTTCCGAATATTCATCAACCGTGAATAAACTTAAACATGGTGAAGCAAAATTGATAAATTCATCAAGAGACATCGATCCGAAGCGAATTTCGTAGAATAAATCGCTGAGATATGTTTGTAGTGTTTCCTTAGTCACTTTATATTGTTCACTGATAGCCTTAATCCAAGATATGCACGCTTTGAAAACCCCCATTTCGGAGAATGACAACAAGTCCATTTGCAAAATTTGTTTTAATACTTCACGATTACATGTTAGAAAGTTAGGCGATTTGAATACATTCTCGGTGCTGACTGAAATTCGTTGTTCGCACCATTTGTCCCATATTATTCTGAACTAAGTTAAAATAGTCTATTCCATCATGATAACTAAATTTAAAAACCATCATATGCACATCGATATTCATTAAATTCATCACAAAAATAGAATAAAATAAAATAAAATATAGTACATAACTACAATTTAAGTTAATTAAAAATTAAAATGTATTTTTTCATTGAGAAATTTTAATAAAATTGAATTAAAATTAATCCAGAAATCTTCTATTTATATTAGTCATAAGCTTTCAGCGTTGCGTACTTACATATGAGTTTACTTTGCTCAGGTATAATTTGATATCAAAATAATTATTTTCTTAGAACCGCGAATTAAATTGATATAAATTTGATATCAATTTAATTCGTGTTTCAGAACTCCCTTTTCCCTACTACTACCATGGTTGGAATTCTATCATCACAGATTTGTTTGCACCAATACCAATCCTCTTGAGCGCGCAATTGGAATGTTACACTTACAACCAAATGCGCAACTGCGTTGGTATTAGTGCAAACAAATCTGTGATGATAGAATTCCAACCATGGTTGTAAATATTACAACGTTCGTTGGAAATATGACATTTGAAATCAAATGTTGGAATATATTCAATAGTCAATATATATTGACTGACAAATTCCTCTGGGTGTACTTTTGGATTTTTTGTCGCAATAAACATTAATTTAGTCTCAGTTTGACGTTTTCAAATACCGATTATATGTAAATTTATGTGAGGAAACCTGTACATTTGCGAGGGGGACCGCTGACAATTGCTCTTTGCAAATGGTGGCCGAATATATTCACAAAACACTTGATACAGCTGTGTGAGAATATTGGGCCGCCATATTGAATCGACATTTCACAAATTATATAATCTAGTACTTTTGGATTTTTTACAGTTCAAATGGTACTAAATCTCAATTTAGTTCGAAATGTCAAAGTTTGTAGTAACACAAGGTTTACAGTGGTACCTAGACATAACCATTGAGTTGTATGGAAAGCCGATAATCATTTGTATTTTGCTTCTGATGGAATAGTAGTAATTGAAAAACGGCAACATTTTTGCTTCGCAACTCTCGAGTTGGCCGTCATTTTGGCCGTAGCCGGCTTCTGAATGTCATATTGTAGCGAAAATTCCAGCAGCCGAGATATGGCTGAACTATTCAACTGAGAATTTTTTCATATTGTAAGAAAGGACTTGAGAGTTTCTTAATGGCCAATGGATGGACTGAGTAATTTTTGCTATTTGTTTAAGGCTTTTTCAATGATTTGCATATGAGTTTACTGTATGATGGTTGAGCCACAGATTGTTACATTTTTATGTTGACCACGGCCAAAATAGCGGCCAATTCGATAAACAGAAGAACAAAAGTGTCGTAGTTTTTTCATGTACTACAATCCGAGTTCACTGCTAAATGCTTCTTCCTTCTTGTGTCACCTATGTATTGATCTACAAACTCAAATATTTATTGATGATGCTACAACGTGGTTAATTTTCGATATTCATGTATATCTAATATAATGATGTAACTATATATTATGAATTATGCATACAATCCACGAATAATGCGTTATATGCTTATGTGCAAAAATAAATGTTTAAAAATTATTAATTAATCTCAAGAATCATAGTATTTTTTGTTAATTATTTAGAATAATGTAAATACGATATTGTAATATAATACATCGAACATAAAACCAAAGAAATCTAAAAGGGTACGATATTATTCGTATGAAAAATCTAAAAATTCTATATACAAATTGTACACGATTCATCATTTTTAATACTGATTTATATTTGTATGAAAACGAGTGTTTTTGTAAAAAGCGATGTATTATTTGAAGTTCTATTGAGACTGAATCACATGCAATAGCTCTCGAAAGTTCTCTGTAATATTGAAATAAAGAAAGTAAATTAAAATTACTTACATGGCACTTTAACAATACACAAAACACGCTACGAAACTTCAAATAATAACTAACTAATAATTTAATTGCAAAAACAATTTTAAGAGATACTGTATTCATCTACACATGTCTATCCACATTTACATATTTACAAAAAATGTTAGTGTTTACATAGAAATTTTTTTCCTGTTTTTTCTTAATAATGACGTACAAGACGATCCATTTTTTGAAAATAACATGTTGAAAATGAACATTTGTTAATTTGTTTTTGAAAATGAACTTTGACTATTCGTTCACAATTCGTTTTCTCATCTTGCATTTTCTCAACTGTTATTCAAAAATACTGATATCTGTTTCCATAAATTTGTATTTTCAAAGGGTTTCTTTTATACTTTCTGTAAAATGATTCAATTTTTATCCGAATTTGAATTTAAAATGTTGTCATACGTCATTGGAAACTTAGAATATTGATATGCTATAAAAATCCGATTCAAAATGATTATCAAACAGCAAATCATCTATTTATGACCTGAGTCTGGGGGCAAAGATAAAAGTTTAATGGATAGGGGACTTTTTTAGTGGGAAGGAATTATTCGCGTATTTGCAGGCATTTGCAGCAATTTGTACAACGTTTCTTGTTGTTGTTTTTTCAGGTTGCTTCGTCTTATCCGTAACAAATACAAATAACAGTGTAAAGACGCATATACTTATTGGCGTTCATTTGCATTATTTGCAACCATTTATTTCAGTTCTTTCCCCTTAGACATGCAACACAATGATGTACAAACAAACTCAAACAACAACAAACACACAAACAATCTCATGAATACTATTAATAATAATAATAATAATAATATTTAATATGATTTGTTCCTCTCTTTTTCATTACGTAATCATTTTTATTCAGAGTTTAGGACTTCTTTGACATCAAATGCGAAAATTTACGGTAAAGTATAAGGACAGGTGAAAATGGCAAAAAAAAAATTTTTCGCATTATTTTGACGTGTTCAAATGAATGTTTGAAAATGAATATAAACTCAACGCAGTTCGATGAAATTCATCTGTTTTATCAGAAAACTCCAAAGTGAGAATCGACAAAAAAATGTTGAAAATAAAAAACGGTAACTTAAGCATTTGAGTTAAAAAATCTAGAAAAACTAGATAAATTAATTAATTCATATATTTCTGTATTTCTCTAAGCTCCTAGTTAGCGCAGCACCCAAAAGTATGTTTTCATATAATTTGGTTGTTTTTTATAAACATTTATAATACATTATCCAATGTATGTAAATGAATTTATGGAAACAGCAATGTTTTGTGTAAAAATGATTTTTTTCGTTTTATAACATTATTAACTTTGTTTCAATATGTAAAAAATTTCTATTTTTGAAATACATGAAATAGAACAGAAGGATGTGGCAAAATCAAATGGTGCTTTCTCATTTCTTAAAAGAAAATCTCAACCGCCAAATCAATGGTGTGAAGTTGATAAAAAATCATTTGGTTGTATCGCTTTCTTCAAATCATTATTCAGTAAGGATGATAGGCATGAAAGTGAAGACAATGGAAGCTGTTGTATTGATTGCGAGCAGAGACTTGGTCCACGGTCTATATCATCGACCAATGGATAGACGTCGATCCATTGTATGGATTGACTTTGCGTAACGTATAGTATTGTGTTTCGATACGGCTGCGTGTGCGGCGTATACGAACAAGCTATAAAGAGTGTGCAGATACCACAGGCGCATTGTTCTCAGTCTATGCGAAGCGTCAAAAGTCCATACCGTTCATGGATGGATCGACCGATCCATGAGCCGGCTATCGACTTTACGGTCTACGCATTTACGTCTCTGATTGTGAGGCGATAAAAAAAGCGGGCAATAATGTTGGGACTTGTGTCGTTGAATCTGTTGCTGGTGCTGTTGGATTCACTGTTTTAGGAGTTGGAGCTGCTATTGTTACTGTTGTTGGTGGTGCACTTGCACTTGGCTTTATTATTCTCGTTGGCATAATTAGAGTCGTTGCTGTAATCCTTCAAATAGCTATGTTTATAGTGTGCCTACCATGTGTTTGTTTTTTCGGTATGGGTTAATATAAATATTGAGCTCGATGAAAATATTGTATTAGGATTAATGAAAACTTCAACATGTACCATGAAAATATGAAAATTACAACCAGACTTGGAATTTTCACTCAGACAGTGTGAGCCCAAATACAATAATGCACTCACATCTAGTATGCGGCGCACAAAATACTCATATCTTTCGTGTGTACGCACATGTCTGTATGATTATTTATGATTCATTTGTAAAGGAACGGAGGTTTCTTGTTTGAGTCTTTAAACATACAGTCGTGTGCGTGCACTCAAAAAATATGAGCATTTTGTGCGCCGCACAATAGATGTAAGTGCGTTGTTATATTTGGACTCACACTGTCTGAATGAAAATTTCAAGTCTGATTACAATTATTATTGGAGTGTGTTATTCAATTTTCCTGTAATACAGAAATAAAAAGATATTTGCTCATTGAATATGAATATTTTTACGATTTTATTTAAATCAATTTTATCTTAATCTTGCAATAACCTTTAGCACTAAAGGTACTTCGGGATCATTTTTTTTTTTTTGGCAGAACTACTGTTGATTATTTCTAGGTGTTCAAATTATGATGATTGGTGCAAAATAAAATTCCCCAATTCCAAAAGTGGCTTCAATAAGCGCTTTAACATTCATAGCGACATAGCTAAATGGATTTAGTCATACTTATGAAACAGAAAATTGAATGTCAGAATTGGTACTTGCTACTCTTCTGCATTCTTTACAAATTCATGGGTACTTCAGGGTTGTCACTAGGGCCAACACTGTTTACTTTATTCATAAATGAATTGATTGAAAACATCGTCCATTCATTACAGATTATTATAATGGTGATGAACTCATTGAATGAGTCCCTCAAGTTAGAGATCTGGGAACATTGCTTGATACAAAACATGATTTCAGTATGTATATTGACGCAATAATAGCTAGAGCATTTGCAAGTCTTGGATTTTTGAGAAGAATCTGCTGCATTATGTATGATCCGTATACTTTGAAGAGTTTATATTGTGCACATGTGAGATTAATTATTGAATATGCTAGTATCGTATGTATGGCAACCATATTATCAGGTTCATTGTATTGGTAGTGTGTAAAAGTTCTCGCTGTTTTTTGTAAAAAATATTGCTTTATTTAAATATCAAAATGAATAAATACATTATTCAAAGTATTGTCCATCGCTAGCCAATACTTTTTCCCACCTTTCAGGCAATTTATGGATTCCTTCCCAAAAAAAACTTCTCATCTTTCGAGACCAAGAACGTGTCGAGCCAATTTTTGATTCCCTCAACTGAACACACATACAAATATTTGACAACTCATGTACGTGTTCAGTACAAAATACAGGAACAACCGATTTTCATATAATATTGACACTATTATACTTGTATTGTATAATTCTCCTGCAAATTCACACGGTACTTAAGCTGTCAAAATTGGAAAGGAATTATACGGTAAAAGTATAATAGTGTGAATATTATACGAAAATCAGTTGTTCCTGTATTTTGCACTAAACACGTACATGACATGTCAAATATTTATGTGTGTGAAGTGAAGCGTTTCTTCCAGAAAGGGCATTCTGCATCGATCGAAATAAGTGGTAGTCAGAAGGGGCCAGGTCTGGGCTATAAGGCGGGTGAGGCAGTCTTTCCCATCCGACATTTTCCACATAGTTTTTGGCTAGGGGGAAATGACTCTTGCAAATCTTTTCAAAATTTTATAGAAATCGAAGCATTTTCACGAAACTTACTCGAGTCTTACGAATCTTCATTTACATGAATGTATCTATGCGCATCTTTTTAACACATAATCAAATACGAATCTTTTATTCATTTTCAAGTATAATACGCGAATCTTTAAATTTTTGATCATATTTTTGCAAATAAATTGGGATTCGCTGCGAGTCATTTCCCCCTAGGTTTTTGAGCCTTTGAGCCCGATGTGGCCGAGCATTGTCATTATGAATGAGTTTACTATATGTTGAATGGTTGAGCCACAGATTGTTACATTTGTATGTTGACCACGGCCAAAATAGCGGCCAATTCGATAAATGGAAGAACAAAAGTGTCGTAGTTTTTTCATGTACTACAATCCGAGTTCACTGCTAAGTGCTTCTTCCTTCGTGTGTCACCTATGTATTGATCTACTTTCTTCTTCGTTTACATACACTGAAAATATTTAGGTTATGTTTTTTCCAACCATTCGTTGGAATTAACGTCATTCCAAACAAAATTGTTCATTGTTGGACAACCCTGGTATTAAAAAAAAATCCAACCATTGTTGGACAATGAACAATTTTGATTGGAATGACGTTCATTCCAACGAATGGTTGGAAAAAACATAACCTAAATATCCTCAGTGTACAACATCGTATCAGTGGCTAACGACAATATTATTTCGCTGGCTAATACCAGCTCAGTGTAACGTCTGATAACAATCCATGAAAGTTTCATAAGCTGCTAGAAAATGCAAACAAAGATTAGATTACCAAAAAAAAAAAATCTACATTAAGGCGCATTACTGCTTGCTCAAAGTAACATTTATACAATCATATTTTTTCTAGGTTTCTGATACAACGCTGCTAGCTTTTGAGATTAATGACTTTGATTTCGACTTCTAAATAGATTGCATTTATATGTATATAAGTTTCCATTGGTCAGAAAACGCCTACTCCAACATTGAGTTATTAAATAACAATTAAAGGAGTAGAGTAATTCCTTAAACTCCGTCGCCTAATTTTTCAAAATATAAACCATTAGAACGTAATTTTATTCGAATATTCCAGAGTATGAATTTTAATTTTTGTTTCATGACAAATGGTTATACGATGAAAAATAAACATTACGAAATTTGTTCTTTACTTTTTTGAGACGATAGACGGTTTTTCACAAATAACTAAAGAGTAATTGCGAATTTTTTTAAGTAATTAAGCGAATTTAATAGTAGTAAACATTGCAAAATATCTTTTGTGGTAGTTTTGATAGAGTAAGTGAGAGAGAGAGAGAGAGAGAGATGGAGAGATAGAGAGAGAAAGAAAGAGAAAGAGAAAAAGAGAAAGAGAGAAAATGTTGATGTTTGTGATTTTTTTTATAAAAATCACTGCTTGACCAGAAAGTTCATTTTCGATTAGTAAAAATGTTACTGAAAAATTGATGGTTGAGTTCATGTATTTTACCATTTATGTAAAAAGTAAGATTTATATGGAATTTATGCTAAAAGTAGCTATAAAATATGATGTATTTGGACTAAATTTCCAGAAAAATAGGTTTTCAAAACTGTAAATTGAGAGAATTTCATTTTGCGTCATGGAAAATAGCAATGTCTTGAGGAATTACATAACTTACGTTCTAATATTTTTGCAAATACGGTTTTATTTTTCAGAAAAAACGCAAATGACTTTCATCATATTTTTCATACCGGGTATTCCATATGAATGGATTCCTACCAGAGACTTTGAATTTCAATATTTTTCTGACATAATCCGCGAAGGGGTGAAAAAAAAATTGTTTTGGAGTAAATTTTTGAATTGATTTTTAATTACATTCGCATATATTTTACCAATGTTGTACAAAAAATGAGGACAAAAACAAAAGACTGAAAAATTGAAAGCGATTTTCATTAATGACATACCCTGTATACTATGGAATGGAGCCTACTGAAAAACAGAAACGTGTATCTATAACTGAAATATACGGACTTATTGTAATTATTATTTCGGAAAATAATTGTTGTCATTAAGGTTTTTGAGAATATATAAGTCATGTCGGCTTAAGGCAAAATTCAGTTCAATTTGAAGAATCATAGAAAGATATCATCAGATTAAGCAAAATGAATTTATTTCGAGATATTTTTGTAGCTGTTACAATTATTTTGGCCGTTTCCATACTGTAAGTACCAGAATAATTTATAAAAATAGTACTTATACAAAATAATGTGAAGAGCAAAAAAAGAGGTCTTCAATTTTGAGTTGAAAATCCCTTGGAATTTTGAATAATTTCGAAGCCATGACCAGGGGATAAGGAAGTCTCAGCTAGGGGGAAATAACTATTTGCGTATTTACACTATGTGCAGTTATATGCAGTTTTTGCTTTCATGTTGTTTCCTCTTCTCAGTATTGTGTGTAAATAGCTGCGCATAACAGAGGCAAATACGCATAAATATCCTTCTGTCATATGCAGTCTATTTGCACCGTTATTTCCCCCTAGAGTCTCAGCTGACAATTTAAGGGAGGTCCTCTGAGGTTCCCCCTATCCATTTCACCACTATGATTGCAATCGTTAACAATATGAATCCTTGACAAAATTCATAGATCAAGGCAACATTTTCTGAGTTTCGTTTCACGATTGACGATTGTAAATGTATGAAATCGTTGTCACTCGTTGGCCTAGGAAAACACACCTTAAATGGTACAAATCGTCAACGATCGCAATCGTCATCCTAGGAACTAGCAACTATAAAATGAAAATTATCTTTACTTTTTACAGACAATCTAACGGAGCGCTAACAGATAAGTAAGACCCTATACGTAATTAGATAACAAACAATTATTTTTCTTAAAAAATATTATAATTTGATAAAAATAAGTTGTTAAGAAATTAAATTGTTCAATTAGATCTATTGATCACTCAAATATTTTATAATCTTATATTCTTATCCACACACGAATAATTCGATGTTTTAACCGAAGAATTAATGTTCCATTTTTTTGTATTTTTTTTTTTTTTTTTCATTTTTAATAGGGAAAAGGCTGTACTTGCAAAGATGTATGTATATTTATATCATTAAAATTTGAAAGAACCAATTGAAACTGAATTTAAATTTTCAATATTCTAGCGATTCTGATCTGAAGTAAGTATAGTAAAAACGAGTCTCAGTCTGAATATTGTCAGAAAAACATTATTTTGAATTCTAAAAATTAAATATTTGTGAATTTAATCGATTTTTAGTTCATATTATACACAGACAATAAAATATCGTCAATATCGATCGAATACTGCTAGAGAATCTGTTAGATTTATTTTGACAATTTGCTTAACAGTTGGCAGAATATTACTATACGATAGGCATTCCTATGTGTATTATAATCGATAATGGAAATATTTTTATGTCTATGTTTATGCATTGAGATTTGAAAGAAATAACTAAAATTGAATTTCAATTTTTAATAATATTCTAGCTCTCCAACAACGTGAGTATATCAGATTATTGTTTTAAATTACTGCAAAAACATGTCTAAATCAAAATAATCGCAAAAAATACAAGTACTATGTGCGACGCACATTAGATGAGAGGGCAATAATGAATATATTATATTATCATTATTTAATATATTGAGCAGTGTAAAATGTTCGTCTGTGTTTGTCTATATAAATAAAAATTACAATTCTATGAATAGTTTATTGATAAAAGCTATTAATTAAAGCTTTAAGACAGTTTATATTCTTTTTTTTTTTGTTTCTAAAACATTATGATAAATATTACACTGTGTGGAATACAAAAAAAAAACCTAGTGTGCGCATATATCAGATTTGATAGCTGTTGGTCATACAAATTATTAATTATGTTTTTTTTCCCTATAAAATAGCGCTACTGACATGTTAATGTATTTAGTAAAACATAAGGAACGTTTGAAGACGAAGTTCCAAAATGATAAAAAGTCAGCGTAAGTCTTTGTCAAGTGTACATATATTGTTGGTATTTTTATAATTCTTTTGATTTTCCTTTTTAACAGTAAAAATTTCAGGGAACATATTAGGTAATATGTGATAGACATACTTTTATAAATAAAAATAATTCTTATCAATTATAATTTTGTATAAAGTTAAGAAGGATTCGATGAAGCGTTGAGTTTGTTCGACAAAATAGCAAGTGGTCGCTAAATGAAACGAGTAATCGTGTAAACATCAAATGATAGAAAATTCAACATAAATTAAATTATGAGAAAATTCGTTCAGAAAGAAGATCCATTTTGTTTTAAACCAAAATAAAACGAATACATTTTATCAATCTATATGATGACGTTGAAATCTATTATTTTAAATAAATGTTATGAATAAAATTTAATAAAACAAAATGCGTGTTTTTTTTTAAATACAAAATTAAATCGCTATCATATGGAAAAAGTGACTATAAAAATGGAATCAATCAATCGATTTCCTATATAAATTTTATATAAATTGTGTATGAAAGCACAATCATGGAAGTTCACTGCATATGCTTTTAGAATATCGCTTTATATTCACTCATGTATTCATTTTTGCACATTTAAAATGTTTGAATCTTTTCGAGCACTGAGCTTTCACTGAAAAACACACAAAAAGCGCCACACTCAAGCACATTAGATTTGCATTTTCAATGGAAGTGGTGAGAGTACAAACTAATCAAAAACAACAACAAAATCCATGGAAAGGCTCAGTACTCGTATTGCTTTTTTTAAATCATTATTCAGTACGAACGATAAAAATGAAAGTGAAGACAAAGGAAGCCATGGGGATGGACATTAATGCTATATTTCTGTTCTCTCGCTAATTGTTGCTAATTTTCTATAATATTCTAGTGTACAAACAAATTTCTCATTTAAAATACAATTTTAGCGCGCTTGATTGGTCTGTACTGCTCCATAGCAAAAATCTCCTGAGATTAACACTTCAAACGCGTGATGTCATTAGTCGATGTGACATTTTTTGTCAAAATTAAGAGGTTGTCCGATGGGTCCATCTAATATGGCCACGCCTGTATTATTCTAGATATTAATTCAAAATGATTATCAAACAGCAAATCATCTCATTTATTCATAAATAATTGATTTGAAAATAAAAAAACCTTCGGATAAATCTGACTCTAAAAACGGATCGAAAATTAATCAATTTTGCTTCTTTGCTGATTCAAACTTATTCATTCGTTTAAATAATAATTTTTTAATCACAATATAGACAGTAGCAGTGATTGAAAATAAAATTAATAAATCAATTAAAATAATATCAAAAAGAAGATATGAAAATAGCGACATATTGACGGCATGTGATTTTAGATGTTTTGCACCTTTGAACTTGCAAACGTGTTCAATCCAAAACATTGCCTCATCCATTGGATGAGCTAAATTATCTTTGAAAATGGCTGATGTTTCTTTGGCTTTATTCAAATATGCTTCATTCAAGACCATTCCTTTTACTGCTTTCGAGAATGATTCCTTAGTTATATCTTGAAAAGTTATAAATTCACCATAACCAGCGGTTTTTACTCGGTATGCATTTCTGAATTGATCAGCAAATAATGGAGTCACCAACAATGGTACACCATGATACAAAGACTCAGATGAGCCGAATAAACCACCGTGTGATATAAATAGTATAATATTTGGATGTGCAAGAATATCATTTTGTGGCATCCACTTTTTAATTAGAACATTTGATGGAATATTTGGCAATGATTCATTTTCGAATTTCCATAATACACGTTGTTTCAATGTTTTGAATGTATCCAAGAATGCCTCTAATTTCTCTCTTGGTAACTTTGAAGCTTGAATAATTGATCCTAAACTGAAATATATTACTCCATGCTCAGCTTCATCGATAAAAGTTTGAACATCTTTTGATAATGGTTTGCCGGGTTTAATATGTGCACCACCAATGCTAATTACATCTGAAAATGGATAAAAAAAATCGTTTAAGTGGCTACACTTAAAGTAAATATGTTTAAGACGACATGTTATTGGAAATAGATTAATTTCAATCAATTTTGACAAAAAAACAGTGTTTTTTTTATTGCCAAAATTGTTTGAAAAAAAAAAGCTAATTCAAATGGAATTGTCAGTACACTTGTTGTTGTATAAAATTTATCAATATTTATAATAATTTTACTTGGCATTAGTGGCCTCGGTGGTGAAAGTGCACGATGTATGTTTACGAATGTCATCGAAACATTATGTATGACATCAGTTAACAATGGTAATGGCGCTAAATGTGCAAAATATTTTCTCGCATATTCTTCTTCTCTTGGCAAATAATTATATTTTCGAGTTATCCAATCGTAGACATTAATTTTTGTATTGTACCATCTTTCATAAAATGACATATTATCGGAAAATTCCAACGTCTAAAATGAAAAGAAAAGAAAAAAAAATTAAATCATTAAAAAAATTTATTTGTCAAATCGAAAAAGCGTAAGACCCAATGAGGAACGTGGCTCCAGGGAGTGAGAAACCCATTTTGTCTATCAATGAATTCTGGCATTCCAATTGGACCTAAAATATCAATGAAAATTAAAATATCTTCAAGCCATAAAATGACAGAATGAAATAAAAAGAAAACACTTACAAATTGTAATAACTGGTGCTTTGAATTTGTGAGCAAACATTAAAAAACTGTCATTATAAAATTCTTCAAGGATAATTAAATCAAAATGTAATCCATTGCTGTGAATAAGCTCTTGAACATATTTATTTTCAAACGCATATTTATTGTATATTTTTGACATGGATATCATGGCGTCCAAGGTTCGAAATGGTGTACGATTACTTGTATCAATGAGTTTTTCATGATCAACTGTCAATAAATAAATAAATTTTTTTTTTTTCAAACCATAAATATTTTCACTAAAAAAAAAATCAAATTATAAAATTCACTGTTCACCTATTTTTGTAAACTCAAGTGGCGGATCGATTAAAATTTCAGTATAATTGGTTAAATTTAAATGTTTTAATGAATCACTGGTTACATAGGTAACTTCATGTCCACGATTAATAAGAGTTCGCACGAATTCAGATAAATATAAAAAATGACTTTTGGCCTGTAATATTTCTAAGAATAATATTTTATAACCATTTGTTAGGGCAATGAATGTTGCAAACGTGAAGAAAAATCGTAAATTCTGAAAAAAAAAGAAAATCATTTGATTTTAACGTGAAATTAAATCACATGTGGAAATAATCTGATAATTTTTGCCAAAATATTTACCATCTCGATTCTATTTCAAAATCCACACACGAGTTAATTCACTATATTAATTAACGTATGTAGTACTCGACGACGTATCGTCGTCTCAGCTCATTTATTTGAATATTCTGAGGTGACTTCATTGATAATCATCATGATTCAGCAGCAAATAATATAATCTTAACGTTATCAAAACAAAAACATCAAATCAATGATATTTTGATGATCATCATGAATTAGCAACAAATTTTGAAATCATTTCACTTTTAAACAAATTGTGAAAAACGAATATATATATATATATATGTAGTTAGTATGCTCATGCTCATTGCTCAAGTATATGTGTTTTATGCGAGCATTGGAATGTCGAAGCAATGTGAATAAAATATGAGCATTCAATCTTTTTGTTTTACACAGTCTGTCTATAAAAACGTTTAAAAATGATCGTGCTGATATCGTTGACAAAGTAGTATCGCATATTATATATCCGTTGGATATTTTTGCTATTTGTGATATTTTGCTGCCTTTACTCAAGAGATGTCCTACACAGTGTCGGTGTTGCGCACCACTTACAGAGAACAGGGACTCATCCAAAATACAAATACAAAATGTGTATGTGCTCTGTATTTCGTGCGCTCTGTCCTCTGCAAGACGTACACAATACCGACACTGTGTAAGATATCGTTTGAGTAAATGCAGCGAAATATCTCATATCCAACGGATAACTATATATATATATATATATATATGCAATACAGCATTGTTTGCATGTGTTAAACTTTCGCCGTACCTGATGATATCCGTTGAGTAATAAAATGTTTCTGTTATCAAAAAGATGTTACCATGACAATTTCAGTGGAATCGCTGTTCCGTTACACGCCATTAAGTGTCTGTATTACAAAGAAACAAAGTTTAAAAATTATTTTATAAATACTCATGATTCTACACAAATTTTACTTGCTTAAACATCACACAGCATTTGTTATTTGTATATAATTTGTGATACAGTGTCAAAGTATTACTTTGCAACAAAAATGTCTCATTTAAAATTCATTTTTTCTGTAATAATTTTTTTTTTTTTTTTTGTATTATCTTCGCCTTTAAAAACACGTTTAGAAATACAAAAATGTCTTTTCTCAACATTTTTTCTCAATTCACACTTTATAATCTTCTGATGAACAGACTGATTTGAATTTATATTCATTTTCAAAATAGGCGAATATTCATTCGAACACATCAAAAATATGCGAAAAATGTTGTTTGACGTAAATGATAATTTGACGGGAAAGAAAAAAATTCTAATAATTTTGATACTTTAAAGAAAATGATAATTCAAGAGTTGATCGGTCATCAATTTATCAAATAATGTTCTTTGGTTTACGTTTGTGTTGATGATTTGAGAAGCATTTGGAACTTTATTCTTCTCGTTGGAGTATTTAAAATTGTTGGCATTATTATTGATTGGATTATCATGGCTTTGTCCATTACGCAGCTAACATTTTGGTAACAAAACAAATTAGCAACTTTAGTGAAGTTAAATTTACGAATCAAGTCTCTTACGGTAGTATCTCTTTTGATTTTATGATTATATAAATAATAATCATTGTCACGTATATTCTGATAATAAATTTTTTTTTTCATGGTGAATGATAGTATAGAAACGAAAAAATAACTATAACAATCAAGTGCTAAAAATGTGTGTTTTTTTTTAAAAAAAACCTTTTTGTCAAAAACGCCTTTTAATATAGATTTTTCAAAATTTAATTTGTATATTTTTAAAATATTATTTATATATAATTTTAAAAATTGTGTATTTCTTCAAGAAATTAACAGAGTACTAATGTACACGATGAATGAAAATAAAATACAGAATATGAATAATAACGAATGTTAGAATTTTACTGCCAGAAAGTCGTGTTAATGAATCAATAATAAACTAGAATTTGTTTGTGATTGTTGAAATTCAATTCCATGATAAATATCATATGCTCAATAAATCGATTATTCAAAAACGATACATGTATTTTATTACTTTATAACACTTGTTTCAAGTTCACATGGTTGGTTTGAGTCAACAAAATAAAAACAATGACAACACATTCAAATGAACACATTGGATGACGTTTGTCGCTATAGTTGTATAAATCTAGATAAACATACACAAGCAAACCACTTCAGTCTGGTATATAAAAAGATACTTTGCAATAGGCTGCAAAGTTTGTGTTTATTATTCATAGCATTCGCATCGTTAAAACAAAGTTTAGATAAATTCGTTCAAAATGGTAAATCTTATTATATAAATTTAAAACTATTATTCATTTGTTTATTCTTGTGTTTTTATTTAAATTTTTTTTTTCATCCAAAGAATTTACGACTTATTTTGGCGTTTACAATTTTTATATCAATTACAAATGGATATAAAATATTATTCATGGGTCCACTAAATGGGAAAAGTCATTGGCTATATATGACATCATTTGTGAAAGCGTTAATTCAACGTGGACATGAAGTTACATTTATAACTAGCAATTCAATGAAACATTTGAATTTATCGAATTATACAGAAGTATTAATTGATCCACCTGTGTTTCCAGGAAAAAGTTAGTTAAATTTCATTTCATTAGAATATTCAGTGATTTATTTCAATTTTTTTTTATTTTTATTTTTACATTAAAGTTGATCAAAATACTTTATTGAATTCGGGCGGATCAATATTCACGGGTATTCATATGTTAAGAGACATTGCAAGAATTTGTAATCCACACAATTTGGAAAGTGAAAGTGTACAAAAACTCATTCATAGCACTGGATTGCACTTTGATTTAGTAATCAATGAAGAATTTTTCGGTGACAGTTTTCTGATGTTTGCTCATAAATTTAAAGCACCAATTATAACAATCTGTGAGTTCAAATAAAAAACATTAGTTTGCAAATTATTCATCATTGAATGCTCTTATTGCTGCGGCATTTAATGTAACACAGCCTGAATGTGCATGCACATATTTTAATGTTTCATTATAAAAAACCAATTTATTTATGATTGATGTTTATTTTAAATTGTGATAAAATTACATTTCAATGTGAATTATGTTTTCTCCAAAAATTTGAAGGTCCATTTGGCGTTCCGGAATTTATTGATCGTCAACAAGGTCTATTGACACCTGTGTCACACGTACCACAATGGGTGAGTTTATTCATATTTCTTCCAATTTTATTCCGCAGACATATGAATTAATCGAAAAAAAATATATAATTTAGATGCTACCATTCTGGGATGATATGTCATTCTTTGAAAGATGGCTTAGTGTAGTACTCAATGTTTATGATTGGGCTGTGCGTCATTTTCAATATCTACCAACCGAAGAAGAATTCGCTCAAAAATATTTTGGCCATTTAGGTCCATTGCCATCAATCGCTGAGCTACATCGTAACGTTTCATTGGTTTTGGTCAATTCACATCGTGCCTTATCTCCACCACGACCATCAATGCCAAGTAAGCAAATATCTCGACTGTTTTAAAATATCTTTCGAAATTACGTTAATATTAATCTTATCTATTTCTTATCATTTTCAATCAACAGATGTAATAAGCATTGGTGGTGCACATATTAAAGCAGCCAAACCACTACCAAAAGATCTTCAAACTTTTATCGATGAAGCAAAGCATGGTGTCATTTACTTCAGTTTGGGAACAGTGATACAAGCATCAAAATTACCAAAAGAGAAATTAGAGGCATTCTTGGACACATTCAAAACATTGAAACAACGTGTATTATGGAAATTTGAAGATGAATCAGTGCCAAATGTTCCATCAAATGTTCTAATTAAAAAGTGGATGCCACAAAATGACATTCTTGCACATCCGAATGTAATTTTGTTTATATCACATGGCGGTCTATTTGGATCTTCAGAGTCTCTGTACCATGGTGTCCCGCTCTTATTGATTCCATTATTTGGAGATCAATTCAGAAATGCATACAGAGTAAAAACCGCTGGATACGGTGAATTTATGACTTTCAAAGATATTACAAAAGAATCATTCTCAAAGGCATTAAATGAAATGCTCACAAATGAAGCTTATTTGAATAAAGCCAAAGAAACATCAGCCATTTTCAAAGACAATCTTGTACATCCAATGGATGAGGCAATGTTTTGGATTGAACACGTTTGCAAGTTCAAAGGTGCAAAACATCTAAAATCACATGCCGTCAATATGTCGCTATTTTCATATCTTCTTCTTGATATTATCTTATTTAATTTGTTAATTTTAGTTTCGATCATAGCTGTCGTGTATATTGTGATTAAAAAACTAGTATTTAAGAAAGTGAATAAGTTAGATTCTGGAAAAAAGCAAAAGTGATGTTTGACATTGTGAAAAAATTCGTTTTAAAAATTGTGTATAAAATAAGCATAGTCTTCCAAATGTTTGACATAAATACATTATATGCTCGAAAAGACTTATATATAAGAATAAATGTTTTAAAAATACTAAATTTTTTCGTTTGAATGGAAACTTGATTTATCTTCTTACAAAATAATCACTATTTAATTAATATGTTTGCCTGTTTTTTTTTTAGTCACATTGGAATCCCCGGCAAAAACTTATAAGTAGATACTTAGAAAAACATAACAATTCCGTTCAATTAGAGCTATAGCTCTTCAACCTATCATACAAAAAGTATTCGATCATAAAACTGTCATGTATTATTGATAAAAAAAAAACCCATTTGATTTTTGTCGACTAATGGTGATTTTGTAAATTTTTTCACCTTAATCATATGACCATTGTCGTTTTTTGTTACATACCATTTAGAATGCCAGTTTTGCTAACATTTTTTAGCACCTAATTCCAACTGGTTTTTTTCATTTGAAAAAATTTGTTGCGCAATTCTTATTTAGATGATATATCATTTTGTTCGATAGCTACAGAAATTCACTTTGAATCTGTTTAGAATATATAAACGTATTTAAATTTCTTGAGACATTAAGAGGCGGTCATTTTGTGAATAGTTTGATTTTTGAAGCAACATTGCTACCATACACACGTTTACATATACAAAAACCTAATTTTGGTATTTTGCAACAATGTTTGTAAAAATTCCAACGAATATACAGATTAATCATAAAATGTATGAAATGCGCCAAGCTATTTGTTGTGATTTTCACAAACACTATTGTAAAACGTCACAAATGACATTAAAAATCTGTGTTGATATACTATGTGTGCACGTGCCGGCAAAAAGAAAAAAAAACATATGATAAACAAATCTGGTTCACGATAACATAAAAAATAAACAAATAAAATCCGATTCAAATTTATTACTTAAATAAATTGGTCAAATAATAACCACTTTGAATGAATAACATTGTAGTTGTATACCAAACATTGTATTCCGTAAAGATTAACTTATTAAATTTATATTCAAAACATACACGTTACAAAATTAGTTTTGGTTTCATGATCACTGCGCCCATATTACTTTATTAAAAAAAAAGACGAGTTTAAAATAAAATGTTTCTGTGGTGAGGCAATGTGTGATGTGATGATGATTGATCAGCAAAAAATTCAGTTTTTGTCAACTCATGATGACTTTGCATTTTATTTTGAATCGCAAATTATCATCAGATGAGATTTAGAATGATGATTATGGTATGTGAACATAACTCGAGTTGTGCAATCGCTTTAGAGAAAATCTCATATCCATCCTAAATATAATATTTGTATGTTTGAGTTATGCTATATAGTTTGTATTTATCATTCTCTGCGCGCACACATCATTTGATTGGCCGCTAAGTAGCTAACTTTAAATTATATTAAAAATGGTGATTTCAATTGATTTCTTCTTCTTTCAAATAACTTATATCAATATATTTATTAATTTATCGTAAAAATCGATTATTTTATATAAATTCAAATGAATTAATAACTTTTTATTCATTTTCAAAGAATTTTAGATTTATTTTTGCGTTATCGATTTTCATATGCATTGCAAATGGATACAATATTTTGTATATGGCTCCATTTAATGGGAAAAGCCATACTTTATATATGTCATCATTTGTGAAAGCGTTAATTCAACGTGGACATAAAGTTACATTTTTAACTAGCAATTCAATGAAACATTTAAATTTATCAAATTACAATGAGGTTTTAATTGATCCACCTCTTGATTTGGAAAAATCATGTGAGTATGCGTGAAAGGATATTAATTATCATGCTTCTTGAAAAACTAAAATTTTTAACTTGATTGTTATAACATAATTTTTATATAACCGTAAACAATTTGTATTTTTCAGTGGATCAAAATGTTTTAGTGAGTTCCAGTGAATCAGTGTTTTCATCTATTCAAATAATAACATATATGTCAAAAGTGGTTAATCGTTATAATTTGGAAAACAAAAATGTTCAGAAACTTATTCATAGCAATGGATTACACTTTGATTTGGTGATCAATGAGGAATTTTTTGCTGACAGTTTTTTAATGTTTGCACATAAATTTAAAGCACCAATTGTTACAATCTGTGAGTGTCAAATTCATTTTGAACAACTCAGATAGAAATGCCAATAATGTTATGCCATAATGATTAATGTTATTATTTTTTATCGTTTTTTTTTTTTTTTTTTTTCAAATTTGAAGGTCCATTTGGCATTCCGGAATTTATTGATCGTCAGCAAGGTTTTTTAACACCTTCGAGCCACATTGCCCATTGGGTATGAGAATTTATTTAATTCTATATTGCCACAAGATATTTTCACAATTTAAATAATAAAATAAATGAAAAACAATTTTTTTCAGTCGCTAGCGTACTCGGATAATATGTCATTTTATGAAAGATGGCTTAATTTTGTTATCAATGCTTATGATTGGGCTGTACGTCAATTTCAATATCTACCAACCGAAGAAGAATTCGCTCAAAAATATTTTGGCCATTTAGGTCCATTGCCATCAATCGATGAGCTACAGCGCAACGTTTCATTGGTTTTGGTCAATTCACATCGTGCCTTATCTCCACCACGACCATCAATGCCAAGTAAGCAAACATCTCGAATGTTATAAAATATCTTTCGAAATGACGTTAATATTAATCTTATCTATTTCTTATCATTTTCAATCAACAGATGTAATAAGCATTGGTGGTGCACATATTAAAGCAGCCAAACCACTACCAAAAGATCTTCAAACTTTTATCGATGAAGCGAAAGCACGGTGTCATTTACTTCAGTTTGGGAACAGTGATACAAGCATCAAAATTACCAAAAGAGAAATTAGAGGCATTCTTGGACACATTCAAAACATTGAAACAACGTGTATTATGGAAATTTGAAGATGAATCACTGCCAAATGTTCCATCAAATGTTCTAATTAAAAAGTGGATGCCACAAAATGACATTCTTGCACATCCGAATGTAATTTTGTTTATATCACATGGCGGTCTATTTGGATCTTCGGAATCTCTGTATCATGGTGTTCCGCTCTTATTGATTCCATTATTTGGAGATCAATTCAGAAATGCATACAGAGTAAAAACTGCTGGATACGGTGAATTTATGACTTTTAACGAAATTACAAAAGAATCCTTTTCGAATGCAGTGAATGGAATGCTCACAAATGAAGCTTATTTGAATAAAGCCAAAGAAACATCAGCCATTTTCAAAGACAATCTTGTACATCCAATGGATGAGGCAATGTTTTGGATTGAACACGTTTGCAAGTTCAAAGGTGCAAAACATCTCAAATCACATGCCGTCAATATGTCGCTATTTTCATATCTTCTTCTTGATATTATCTTATTTAATTTGTTAATTTTAGTTTCGATCATAGCTGTCATGTATATTGTGATTAAAAAATTATTTTTTAAGAAAGTGAATAAGTTAGAATCAGGAAAGAAGCAAAAATGAATTAAAAGAAAATTCTTCATGAGGTGAATGTATTAGAATCAGGTGAAAAGAAAAACGGGTCAATGAATTTATGAAAAGAAAAAGAAAACAAAAAAAAAATCACAAAGTTACAAATCCTCAAAAAAAAAAAAAATTCACCATAATAACTATGTGAACTAGGTGTTATAAGTAAAAAAATTATTTAAGATTCTAAACAACAATTTGTCCTAAAAGTTTTTTTTTTTTCATTTTATTTATTTAAATAAATGTTTTTAAAAACTTAAATTTGATCTTTTCTTTGTTATTTGAAAATATGGTTTAATCAAGTGCTCATTAGTTGTGATAATTTGCAGTACAAAAAGACGAAAAATGTCGAGTGTCAAACAAAAGATGTAAAACAAGTTTAATTTTCGTACAAATGTGTCACATTTATCAACTTTGATTGTTTCCATTGAGTGGATGAGTTGGCAAATTTGCTACGTTTTTTATCTGTTGCTCTTACATGCTCATTGGAATGTATTTATTTATCAACAAAAAGTCATTTGAGATCTATTTTGACATATCGTTTCCATGCGTAACGGTACCAGCAAAACAAATTGTTCAATTTTCATTCGTTTTTGCTTTGTTTTTCTATTCGTGAAATGGTGAAATATTTCACATAAAACGATTTAGCATCCAATACTCAATTGACTTATATACGTCACGATATCTGTTAAAACATATCCACTTGATTTGTTATCAGCTACTGTAACGTATATAAGTGTAAAATTGAAAAAAAAACCACGTAATTGAATGAACAGAATCTTTAAAAAAGCGATTAAAGATTAATGTTATGTTGTCATTGTAATGACTATAATATTTTTTTTTTTGTAGAAAAAGTAAAGATAATGCTGATAATTCGGTGACATTTTGATAATGTTATCAATGAAAACATTTTAATATTAATATTAATACTGATGTTAGATGATAATCACCTAATCAGATGTTTATTTTTGATTATAAAATCAGTTTTGCTCGAAATATAAAAATAGCTCAATACAGTTTTCATTTGATATTTGACGCGTTGAAATAATAGGCAAACTTGAACTTGCAAAACATTCTAAATATAATCCAATCAAAATGGTAAATAAATCAAACTTCTTAAGCATTTTGATACAATATAGTAAATTCGTCTGTATTTTTTTCTTTTTCATTTGCTCAAGAATTTACGATTTATGTTGGCATTTTCAATATTCGTATGCTTTGCGAATGGATACAAAATTCTTGTTTTGGCTCCACTCAATGGAAAAAGTCATTGGTTATATATGTCAAATTTTGTAAAAGCGTTAATCGAACGTGGGCATGAAGTTACGTTTTTGTGTAGCATTTCAATGAAAAATTTGAATTTACCAAATTACACAGAAATTTTGATTGATCCACCTCATGATCTGGGGCAAGTGAGTAAGTATGAGTCAATGTTTTAGAATATCCAGTAACACTTAACATTCTATTATTCATCGGTTCAATAGTGCATCAAGATGATTTATTAAATGAAAGCTCAATATTTTCGGTTATTCATTTATTGAGAGATCTTTCAAAAACCGTTAATGATCATAATTTACAAAGTCCAAATGTTCAGAAGTTCATACACAGCACTGGATATCATTTCGATTTAGTAATCAATGAAGAATTCTTTCAAGATAGTTTTCTAATGTTTGCACATAAATTCAAAGCACCAATTATAACAATTTGTAAGTTTGGAATGAAAAATTCTAAATGAATTTTCTTTTTAAATTTCAATTTATTTTTCTATATTCAAAGGTACCAATGGTATTCCAGAATTTATTGACCGACAACAGGGTTTTCTTACTCCTCTTTCATTTGTCCCTCACACAACATTACCATTGTGGGATAATATGTCGTTCTATGAAAGATTAATTAATGTAATACTCAACGTATACGATTGGATGATTCGTCGATTTCAATATCTTCCAACTGAAGAGGAATATGCTAAAAAATACTTTAGTAATTTAGCTCCATTACCGTCAGTTGAGGATTTAATTCATAACGTTTCGTTAGTCCTGATTAACTCACATCGTGCATTATCGCCACCACGTCCCTTGATGCCAAGTAAATTATATTCACAAATAAACAAAAACAAATCCTGTTGATGCAATTAATCTTATCATTTTCAATCAACAGATGTAATAAGCATTGGTGGTGCACATATTAAAGCAGCCAAACCACTACCAAAAGATCTTCAAACATTTATTGATGAGGCGAAACACGGTGTCATTTATTTCAGTTTGGGAACAGTGATACAAGCATCAAAATTGCCAAAAGAGAAATTAGAGGCGTTCTTGGATACATTCAAATCATTGAAACAACGTGTATTATGGAAATTCGAAGATGAATCATTGCCAAATGTTCCATCAAATGTACTTATACGAAAGTGGATGCCTCAAAATGATATTCTTGCACATTCAAATATTGTACTCTTTATTTCACACGGCGGTTTATTTGGATCTTCGGAGTCGCTGTATCATGGTGTTCCGCTTTTATTAATTCCATTATTTGGAGATCAATTCAGAAATGCATATCGAATCAAAACGAGAGGTTACGGTGAATTTATGTCCTTCAATGAAATTACAAAAGAATCCTTTTTGAATGCAGTGAATGGAATGCTCACAAATGAAGCTTATTTGAATAAAGCCAAAGAAACATCAGCCATTTTCAAAGACAATCTTGTACATCCAATGGATGAGGCAATGTTTTGGATTGAACACGTTTGTAAATTCAAAGGTGCAAAACATCTCAAATCACATGCCGTCAATATGTCATGGTTTTCATATCTACTACTTGACATTATCTTTGTTGATTTTTTACTTTTATTTTCTGTCATAGAAGGCGTCTATATTGTGATTAATAAATTATTTTGTAAAAAAGTGAATAAGTTAAAATCTGGAAATAAACAAAATTAATTTAATGAATATACGAACAAACGTACGCAGTGTTATAAAAAACATACGTCAAGTTTAGTTACTATGTTTTTTTTCCAGCTAATTATAAAAAAAATAAACTCACATAATACTGATTGAAGATGGTTGGTAAATGAATACACATTATTTGAAAAAAGTTGTGTGAAATATATTTGTATTTTTATATTGAATTCAAGAGTTAATAGTTTTAGTCGGAAACTGCTATAAATGAAAAAAAAAAATCAACATAAGGCAAACGGTGAAATATTTCAGTGCTTTTATCTGTTTGCATAAATAAAAATACGCATTCTTTCAAACACAAAACACAATCGAGAAATATTGAACCTAATGCTCTGCTTCTCACTTGTGAGAGTACCTACAATCAACACTCTTTATAATCACACACTTTATATTCATGATTTATGAATAGGACTGAATCAGTCGACTGATTATGATTGTTCATATTCCATATGAAGTTCATATTATGAACCCCTGAGAATAAAAAGAACTTATCACTCCCTTCTCCAAACAAAGTCGAACATAAGTGAAGCGTTGTGTTTCGTTTTGTTCGAAAACAAAGAGATAAGTTGTTTTTATTCTTAGAGATCCATATCTGCTACTTGAAGTTATTATGATTAAAGTGTGTCCTTATTAATTTCTTCTAGAAATTTTTATTTAATCAATAAAGTGGAATTAGACGAAAAGCAAAAAGATTTCATTAAAGAGTGTTTCTCAAAAGTCCCCCTCGCAAATGTATTGGTTTTTTCACATATATTTACACATAATCGCTATGCGCATATCGCATACATGTATAAAATCTATTCAGAGGTTTGTAAACGTCAAACTGCGACTAAATTCATATTTATTGAACTAATTCGGCTTTGATTTTGTATTAAATTTCAAATATTATCACAAAAAAAAATATTTTAAAAATCATTTTTCATTTGTAAATGGAAATACATTTTTGTGAAATAATTTGCGTAGTTCATTTGATTCTATGAATTAACTTAATGTTGAAATTGATTGTACATAATGTTGAAACATTGTACTAATCAAAGTGAAGTTGGTCGCATGCTAATAAAGGTGAAGTTGGTTACAAATATTGATTTCAAAATCAACAGTGAAATGAAATGTATAGAAACTGTGAAGCAACTATGTATGTATTAGTTGACGTATTTTCAGTAGAAGAATGAGAAACCCTCTTTAGAAAAGATTTGCCAAAACGATTCAAATTTTGTCAAATTATATCACATGGTGATTGTGACTGACAATTAATTTACTGATAATTCTTGAATCGTTGCTTATGTGAAATCCATTCATTCTTTTTTTCATTATGACATCATTAAGTATGTTTTTTTATATTGACTTACATCTATCTACGTGCGAATCTGATAAAATAGAAACAGTGATACTGTATTTCTGAATTTTTATAAAATATAAAATGTACAAGACACATATCGCAATCAATTCTCACTAATAATTTATTGTGAAAGCATCGATTCGCTAGGTTCGAATTGGTTAAAAATTGAATATATTTAAAAAATAAAATGGTAAATTGAAAATTGTTCTTGAATATCGTTGGTGTCTTTGTTAAGTTGATTTTGTTTTATTAAATTCCACAGAATCTGCGATTTGTGTTGCTTTTGTTCATATTTGTGACATTTTCAAATGGGTACAAAATACTGTTCATGAGTACACTCAATAGAAAAAGTCATTCTTTATTCTTGCAAACATTTGTAAAAGCGCTATTAAATCGTGGACATGAGATGACATTTTTAACTAGTCAATCAATGAAACAACTGAATCTTGCAAATTACACAGAAGTTCTAATTGATCCGCCATTTGATATGCATTCAATGTGTAAGTTTAAATCAAAGATAAGTTGATAGTAGCATTTTCAATGATGTTTTAATTTCGAAACATCTTTTTTCAGTGACTCAAGACAAATTAATTGAAATAGGAGGCTCTTCAACATTTTCGACCATTTCTTTGATGAACACATTTACAGAAGTTCTAAATGATTACGCATTAAACAATCTAAATGTGCAGAAACTAATTCATAGCACAGACCTTCAATTCGATATTGTTATCAATGAGGAATTTTTTGCAGACGCTTTCTTAATGTTTGCTCACAAGTTTAATGCTCCCATTGTTGTAATGATATGATTTTGAAAATAAAAATTCAGTCGAAAACTAATTTATCTTATATTTGATACTAGATTTACTTTAAAAGATTAATTCTTATTTCACCATTTCATTTGTTTACGTATAAATAAAAACAAACACAATCATTACATGTTGATTAGAAGATAAGTTTATAACTAAATTTGAGTTGCTGAGATTTTTTCTTATTAAATATGTAAACTCTTCTAATTGTAGTTGCGCACACACAAAATGTCAGTGGCAAAATAATGATAGTGTGACGGTGGGAATAATATTTACCGTCTCTGTTGATTTGTAGTGGTATATCGTTTGTATAGTTCTCTACTCTCTTGCTGTAAACATGATTTGACAGGCGCAACTGAGAACATTGTAGAAAAATATACAAACGATTTACCACTACAAACAATCAACAGTGATTGTAAATTTTATTTTAACCATTATATTCACGATATTTTATCACTGACGTGATGTGTACACACTTAACATTTTTCGATAAAATAAAAAATTGCCATGGAATTCTGAATAATTGATAGTTTTATTATATAAGTTAGTACTAAGCCTTTCCATATACATATTTTGTTGTTGCATTTGATTAGTTCCAACTCTTACCACTTCCATTCACAATGCAAATCTAATGCGCTTGAGTGTGGCGATGTTTGAATGTTGTTCAGTGAAGGCTCAGTGCTCGTATATAAGTCTTTCTTTTGATAGAAACAAACAGATTTTATTTTCAGCCGTTTGCTTTTGAAGTCAAGTACCAAAAAATTATTAAATGGATGACTTGAAATGTTTATTCAATTATTATTGCTGTATCATCATTAACAAAAGATTTTTGCGATTATTTAGTCAATACACTTAAACTCTTGCTTAAACTACTTTGTAAAAATAACTGGCTCACTGTTGCATCATAAAGCATATTTCTGGCCATTTTGGCATTAGTTGGATATGAAAATAGTTGAAATAAATAATTAAGAAGCTTGAATATCGCCAATGAAAATGGTTGACATTTAATGGATATGTGAAATCCCTTGAATTTTGAAATTATTTTCCGAATTGTAATTATAATTAATTTATAATTGAAATTTTCACTGAATTACGGGTATATTTTTTTGTCGTTTCCATAATGCCGTTTGAAATTCTTCTTTATTTGTTTTTTTTTTGCGTATGTGTCTATATTAATGAATAAAATCGCGATTTTTCATCCCGCGGGATGATCATCGAGAGTCAAATATCATGAGAAGATAAGATCTTCAATGAATGATTTGACAACTTTTATTATTACTTTGTCATTATTTAAAGCAGATCTATAAAGTCGTAGTTAATAAAATTCTATGTTTATGAGACCAACTGAAATGAGTAACGGTTTTCATCGCAAAATGCCTTTAAATATTAAATTATATCACATGGTGATTGTGACTCACAATTAATTTACTGATAATATTTGAATTGTTGCTTATGTGAAAACCATTCATTCTTTTTTCCATTATGACATCATTAAGTATGTTTTTTTTTATATTGATTTATATCTATCTACGTGCAAATCTGATAAAATAGAAACAGTGATACTGTATTTCCGAGTTTTTGTAACATATAAAAGTTACAACACACAGATCGCAATCAGTTCTCAATAATAATTTGTTGCAAAAGCATCGATTCGCTTGGTTCGAATTGGTTAAAAATTGAATACATTTAAAAAATAAAATGGTAAATTGAAAATTGTTCTTGAATATCGTTGGTGTCTTTGTAAACTGGATTTTGTTTTATTCAATTCCACAGAATCTGCGATTTGTGTTGCTTCTATTTACATTTGTGACATTTTCAAATGGGTACAAAATACTGTTCATGGGTACATTCAATGGAAAAAGTCATTTTTTATTCTTGCAAACATTTGTAAATGCGCTGTTAAATGGTGGACATGAGGTGACATTTTTAACTAGTCAATCAATGAAACAACTGAATCTTGCAAATTACACAGAAGTTCTAATTGATCCGCCTTTTGATATACATTCAATGTGTAAGTTTAAATCAAAGATAAGTTGATAGTAGCATTTTCAATTCATTTGATGTTTTAATTTCGAAACTTCATTTTTCAGTGACTCAAGACAATTTAATTGAAATGGGAGACTCTTCACCATTTTCGACCATTTCTTTGATGAACACATTTACAGAGGTTCTAAATGATTACGCATTAAACAATCCAAATGTGCAGAAATTAATTCATAGCACAGACCTTCAATTTGATATTGTTATCAATGAGGAATTTTTTGCAGACGCATTCTTAATGTTTGCTCACAAGTTTAATGCTCCCATTGTAACGATTTGTAAGTCTTTTTTATGTAGTCCAGTTATGTTTGATACATTTTATTTATGAATTTTGTAAACATATTTGAATTGAATTAATTTGTTTGTTTTCGATTAACAAAGGTCCGTTTGGAATCATGAACTCTATCGATCAACAAATGGGTTTAATTACACCTATTAGTATTTCGCCACATTGGGTACTTTTTTTGCACTTTTTCTTTAATTTGAAAACAAAATTGGAGATTAATCAATGTTTTTCTCTCTTAGATGGTGCCATTTACAGATAATATGACATTTTTCCAAAGGGTCTACAATGCAGCATTGACCGTATATGACGCTATCATGCATACTTACACATACATTCCAATCCAAGACAAACTTGCAAAAAAATATTTCAGTCATTTGGAACCATTACCATCCATAAAAGATTTAATGAACAGCATTTCGGTGATGTTTGTGAATACACATCGAGCCCTTTCACCACCGAGACCAGCTATGCCAGGTATGAAGAAGAACTCTTTTTTAAAAAATGTCCTTTTCAATATTTATGATTAACTTAAATCATTTTTTTTTTAAATATTTTTCTTGCATATTAGGCACTGTGAGCATTGGAGGTGCTCATGTCAAACCGGCGAAAGCTTTACCGAAAGATTTGCAAACATTCTTGGATGAATCGAAAAATGGATGTATTTATTTCAGTTTGGGTACGGTTATGCAGAGTTCAAAATTACCCAAAGAAAAACTTCAAGCGTTTTTAGGTGAATATTACAGTTGTTGTTAAAATGCATTTAAAATGTTCTTTCAAATATCAAAAAAATGATTTAATTTATTTACATACTTTCTTAGATTCATTCAAAAATCTCAAGCAGCGGGTATTGTGGAAATTCGAAGATGAATCACTTAGCAATGTGCCATCAAATGTGTTGATAAAAAAATGGATGCCACAAAATGATATTCTAGCCCATCCAAATGTCGTATTATTCATCAGTCATGGCGGTTTATTTGGTACATCTGAATCACTCTATCATGGTGTGCCATTGCTATTGATTCCATTCTTTGGCGATCAACATCGAAACGCACATCGAATTGAATTGGCCGGTTATGGAAAATGGTTACCATTTACTGAAGTGACCAAAGAAACATTAACAAAGAAAATCGATGAGATTATTTCCGATAAAACGTTCTTGAATAAAGCCAAATATACTTCGGCCGTTTTTAAAGATAATCTTGTTCAACCGATGGATGAATTCATATTCTGGGTTGAACATGTTTGTAAATTTAAAGGCGCCAAACATCTTAAATCACATGCTATCAATATATCATGGTTCACTTATCTATCACTTGATGTTCTCATCTTGTTTCTAACTGTTGTACTTGTAATTATTTCCGTGCTGTATTATTTAATTAAGAAAATAGTTTGTAGAAAAAATATACAAAAACACTCTGCTAAGAAACAAAACTAATTACATCGAGTGCCAATAAGTTAATTATTTCAAAGGGACATGTGTTTAGATTGTTTCATACTTACAATAGTGTATTAATATTAACACAAATTCACTATTTTAAAAGAGAATAATATTACTTAATGAAATTAAGCACAAGGATGCGTTTGTTTGAACCATCTCTATGGAATGCCCATGTCTTTATTTATATCATCAAATTATTATTATTCACAATTGAGCATTGTTTAATCTACTATGAAATTCGTGATTTTTTTTTAGTGATCATGAATTATTATTATTATAATTTATGAACAGTTAGTATCAAACAAAGGAATGTAAAAGTATGTATCGCACATATCGACGATATGATATCGTATCAAAAACAAAGGTCAAAGTTAGATAGTACTTCCAATTTTTGTCTTTCTTCTTTTTGTGTATTTATTTAAAGTTATGTCTCATATATTTGTGTATCGATAATTATCACAGCAAATTAGGTACATTACGAAGGGGTCAGACAGTCAATCCTCTTATCAACCTCAAAGTAAACCAAGATTAATGGATATACGTGCAAATCTATAAGAATGATAATTGCTGCAAAGTTTGCATTTTTCTTTAACCAAAAAATATGTAAAAACAACTCCTTCCTTTGGGTTTGTAAATATTATTTTTTTTCCATAAAGAAAAAGAAAAAGTGAAGTACACAAAAAAAGGGGAATGCTATAATTCATTACGCAGATGATCCAAAAACACTATCAAGCAGAAGTAAAAGTTTGTTCTTGATTCGTTTTGATTTGAGGCAAGTAATCGATAAAAACCGCTATAAACGCCTTTCATATCGCATTCTATAATTTCTATCGAAATATAACAAAAAAACATTCTCAATGGATTTGCATTTAATCATTTTATATTTCTTCAGTTTCTTTATGCAAAGTGTCACATCACCAGCGGTTTGAATCTTAGAGTAGCACACTTCACACTTATATCCAATTATTTCATATTTATTAAAGTTAATATCGTTTATAATACGGGCTTCAGAACATACAATTTATTTCAGTGTTAGAGACTTGCATATGCTTTCTACCTTATTGAATCTTCATTAGATGGATATGAAGATAGTTGAAATAAAGAGATTGAGAAGCTTGAAAGCCGCGATATGTGAAAACACTTGAATTTTTAAATTACTTTCTAAATTGTAATTTGGATGATGAAGAATTTAATATTTCTCACTGAGAAATTCTCAGTCAACTCACACGGTAAAAATATGGCTTCAACGTAAAAGTAAACCAGCGTACACTCAGAAGAATCATATGATGATTTTTTTCTGTTGCTATTTTCATTGTACTGGGCTAAATAGCGCTGGTATTTTTAGTCAAATGAGTTGAATGGTATTCCAGCTAAGAAATAAAATAAGTTTTACACATTTAATGTGAAGAGACTATAATTTGAGAATTTTTTATCATTTAATTATTTTCATGATTATTTCACAATTTTTTCACTGAATTACTAGTATATTTTTTATTCGTTTATAAGAGAAGTTTCCAAAATGCCGTTTGAAATTTATTTTTTTCTTTTGTATTTGTTTTTTTTTTGCGTATATGTCTATATTAATGAATAAAATCTGGATGATCATCGAGAGTTAAATATCATAATAAGATAAGATCTTCAATGAATGATTTGACAACTTTTATTATAGCTTTGTCATCATTTAAAGCAGATTTTCAGAATGATCGTCAATAAAATTCACTGTTTACATGACCAATTGATATGTGAAACTTTTTTTTATCGCCTTTAAATATTGATTTATATCACATAGTGATTGTGACTGACAAGCAATTTACTGATAATATTTGAATTGTTGCTTATGTAAAATCCATTCATTCTTTTTTTCATTATGACATCATTAAGTATGTGTTTTTATATTGACTTACATCTATCTACGTGCAAATCTGATAAAATAGAAACAGTGATACTGTATTTCTGAGTTTTTGTAACATATAAAAGTTACAAGACACATATCGCAATCAGTTCTCACTAATAATTTGTTGCAAAAGCATCGATTCGCTTGGTTCGAATTGGTTAAAAATTGAATACATTTAAAAAATAAAATGGTAAATTGAAAATTGTTCTTGAATATCGTTGGTGTCTTTGTAAACTGGATTTTGTTTTATTCAATTCCACAGAATCTGCGATTTGTGTTGCTTTTGTTCACATTTGTGACATTTTCAAATGGGTACAAAATACTGTTCATAGGTACATTCAATGGAAAAAGTCATTTTTTATTCTTGCAAACATTTGTAAAAGCGCTATTAAATCGTAGACATGAGGTGACATTTTTAACTAGCCAATCAATGAAACAACCGAATCTTGCAAATTACACGGAAGTTCTAATTGATCCGCCATTTGATATGCATTCAATGTGTAAGTTTAAATCAAACATAAGTTGATAGTTGCATTTTCAATGATGTTTTCGAAACTTCATTTTTCAGTTGCTCAAGACAAGTTAATTGAAATGGGAGACTCTTCACCATTTTTGACCATTTCCATGATGTACAGATTTACACTAGATCAAAATGATTACGCATTAAACAATCCAAATGTGCAGAAAGTAATTCATAGCACAGACCTTCAATTCGATATTGTTATCAATGAGGAATTTTTTGCAGACGCATTCTTAATGTTTGCTCACAAGTTTAATGCTCCCATTGTAACGATTTGTAAGTTTTTTTTATGTAGTCCAGTTATGTCTGCACAAGTTTTATTTATGAATTTTGTAAACATATTTGAATTGAATTAATTTGTTTGTTTTCGATTAACAAAGGTCCATTTGGAATCATGAACTCTATCGATCAACAAATGGGTTTAATTACACCTATTAGTATTTCGCCACATTGGGTACTTTTTTTGCTTTTTCTTTAATTTGAAAACAAAATTGGAGATTAATCAATGTGTTCTCTCTTAGATGGTGCCATTTACAGATAATATGACATTTTCCCAACGGGTCTACAATGCAGCATTGACCGTATATGATGCTATCATGCATGCTTACACATACATTCCAATCCAAGACAAACTTGCAAAAAAATACTTCAGTCATTTGGAACCATTACCATCCATAAAAGATTTAATGAACAGCATTTCGGTGATGTTTGTGAATACACATCGAGCCCTTTCACCACCGAGACCAGCTATGCCAGGTATGAAGAAGAACTCTTTTTTAAAAAATGTCCATTTCAATATTTACGACAGTGTTGGCAATTGATAGACATCGATATACAATACAAATGTATATACAGGTGTATGGTATAGACCTGTTGATAGACAATGAACTGAAATCAGAAAAATTTCCGCACAAAGTGGAGAAAAAAAATGATCAATACAAATAAACACAGAGTAAACTCGCATCTATTATATAACCTATTATGTTTGTGTATTGTTCTTTTTCTCCGTTTTGTGCGAGTTTCCTTCTGATCATTATCATTGTTTACTTCTCATGTCTATACATGTTTATACATCGGCTGTATTTACGATAAAACTTAATCATTCTTTTTGAATATTTTTCTTTTTTCAAATGTCTTTAAAATATTTTGCTTGCATATTAGGCACTGTGAGCATTGGAGGTGCTCATATTAAATCGGCCAATGCTTTACCGAAAGATTTGCAGACATTCTTGGATGAATCGAAAAATGGATGTATTTATTTCAGTTTGGGTACGATTATGCAGAGTTCAAAATTACCCAAAGAAAAACTTCAAGCGTTTTTAGGTGAATATTACAGTTGTTGTTAAAATGCATTTAAAATGTTCTTTCAAATATCAAAGAAATGATTTAATTTATTTACATACATTCTTAGATTCATTCAAAAATCTCAAGCAGCGTGTATTGTGGAAATTTGAAGATGAATCACTTAGCAATGTGCCATCAAATGTGTTGATAAAAAAATGGATGCCACAAAATGATATTCTAGCCCATCCAAATGTCGTATTATTCATCAGTCATGGCGGTTTATTTGGTACATCTGAATCACTCTATCATGGTGTGCCATTGTTATTGATTCCATTCTTTGGCGATCAACATCGAAACGCACATCGAATTGAAATGGCCGGTTATGGAAAATGGTTACCATTTGCTGAAGTGATCAGAGAAACATTAACAAAGAAAATCGATGAGATTATTTCCGATAAAACGTTCTTGAACAAAGCCAAATATACTTCGGCCGTTTTTAAAGATAATCTTGTTCAACCGATGGATGAATTCATATTCTGGGTTGAACATGTTTGTAAATTTAAAGGCGCCAAACATCTTAAATCACATGCTATCAATATATCATGGTTCACTTATCTATCACTTGATGTTCTCATCTTGTTTCTAACTGTTGTACTTGTAATTATTTCCGTGCTGTATTATTTAATTAAGAAAATAGTTTGTAGAAAAAATATACAAAAACACTCTGCTAAGAAACAAAACTAATTACATCGAGTGCCAATAAGTTAATTATTTCAAAGGGATATGAGTTTACATTAACACAAATTCACTATTTTATAAGAGAATAATATTACTTAATGAACTGCCAAATGAAATTAAGAATAAGGAAGAAATTTCAGAATCCTCTTAAAATGTATATCAATGAGAATTTTTAAACAATTTATATGCTGTAAATATGGTAAAATCTAAATAAATAAATCAAATTATCATTATTCACAATTGAGCATTGTTTAATCTGCTATGAAATTCATGGTCGTGATACAGTTTTAACGACAGGCTGATAACATGTCACAGTTCGCTAATCTAACATGTAGCACTTATTTTCAGATTTTCAAATAAGTGGAGGAGGTTTTGCGTCTATTTCCATGTGACTCACCTTTATGAGCTAATTCTATTGACATAAGTTCACTGTGCACTTTTAAAATTAGTAGGTGTTCTCGCAATTCAAATAATGATGGAGTACAAAATCACGATTAAATAATGCTTCTTGCGAGCTTCACTTTATAGAATTTTTTGAGATTGATTCGTGAGTGGATTTAATGAACAGAGATTCTTTGATTTAGAATAATGCCAGAATGGCAACCGCATTTCAAATAGTTCATAGAAATCAAATGGAATATTTTTTACCATTTTTCATCTATTTCTGGTATACATTCATCAAAATATACAAAAATTAATTTACAGCATTGGCCTTCAGTTTAATGTTGCTGTAAACAATGAACATTTAAATGACGCATATTTAAAGTTTGCTTATAAGTTCAATGCTCTCTTATCATGATTTATAATTTTTTTTCATTTAGTCCAGTTGGGTCTATACATGTTTGATACTTAAATTTGGAATATACGTATGAAGAAAATGAATTTGTTTTTTTTTTATTGATAATCAAAGGTTCATTCAGAATCATGAACTATTTAGATCAAGAAACGGGTTTAATTACATAATTGCGTTGATTTGGGTGATTTTTTGTTTGTCTGTTTAAAATCCAGAACAATAATAAAAATTAATCAACGTTTTTTCATTAGATGTTGCCATTTATAGATGATATGGCAGTTTTTCAACGGATTTACAATGCAATATTGATTGCTCATGCTATTATCTTTTGCGTTTACTTACACAATCCAATGCAAGCTTGTGCCAAAAATAATTTCAGTAATGTAGAACCATTGCCGGCAATAAATGAATTGATTAACAGCATTTCGATGGTGATTCTTGTGAATACACATCGTGCACTAGCAACCTCGTGATCAGGCAATAGAGCAATTTATTCTATTTTTCGAAGAAATTTCGAAACTATTTGTTCTAAAAATTTTCCATTTATTTATTTTTTTTTTTTTTTTTTTTTCAAATATATTAAATGTTTAAAAATTCTCTAATTGTTTTGAATAGAGAAGAAAAAATGATTTTGAATAAAAAACCAAAATTTCTTTCCTCGATATTTTTCTAATATATAAGAATTGTGAATTATACACAGTTACGAAGGAAAAACTCAAGCATTTATACGCAATAGTCGTAAAATCTTTAATTCACACTTTTTTCACATTTTAACTAAATTACAAAACTTAATTCTTTTTTCAATTTATTTACAATTTTTATATTTTAATTTTTAATTTTTAATTTAATTATAATATTTCAGCCCATTCAAATATGGTGTTATTCATCAGTTATGACGGCATATTGGATAGATATGAATTACTCGGTCCTTCTGCGGTTTTGTGATCAACATTAAAATGCACAACGAATTGAAATGTCCGATTATGGTAAATATACCATTTACTGAAGTAATCAAAGAAACATTATCAATGAAAATCAATTAGACTCGAAAAATGTTAGTCAAATATAATTCTATCGTTTTCAAAAATGATCTCGTTCATACAATGAACGAATTCATATTTCCTGTTGAACATGTGTGCAAATTTAAAATCACGATACATATTAAGTCACATCCTATGAATATGTTATGGTTTACATATTTTTCAATTGTTGTTCTAATCGTTTTTATAATTGTCATACTTACAATTATTTTCATTAAAAATATAGTTTATTGAAAAAATGTACAACAATTTTCTGCTAAGAAATAAATTATGTGCCAATAAATGAAAATGAAGCAGTATGAGATTACATTTTATTTTTTTTTTTTTTTTCTTTGAAATATTCTATAATCGTATTTACTTTAGACTTTGGCACGTTGATTAACAGCAGCTGTTGCAACATGTATGAATTTGTATAAATAATAAACTTTGTTTCGTAATTGCACATTCCAAATAAAAACTAATACTTTTGTTTCTAATGACTGATAATACAGCTTATCTTATATACTACGTACTACATTGAATTGAGTTTAAGATTCAAGGTTGTGATAGATTTTTTACCACATGCTTAAACCATGTTACCGTTGGCTAATCTAACACGCATACTTATCATCAGAATTATTAATTATAAAAAAAAAAAAAAAAAAAAAAAAGTTCTGTTCCTCACTGAGGAGGAGTATTGTTCCTCAGTAAATTCCTCCTCTTTCATTGCTGTCATCAGTTGATATTCTCCTCAGAGAAACAATGCCCCTGAGACCTATAGACAAGCAAGGGAGGTATTTCATCTAATTTCATGCAACTCATCCTAATGAACTAAAAATTGTGTTGGCATAAGTTCTTAAGCACTTACAAGGAGTATGATCATTTTCTTATTCATTCAGTCCTCCCTATTATTCAAACGCATTTAAATTACGTAGATCCCTCCCTTAATTTCGTTATTCTATCGATTTCGAGCACTGTCACATTTTCTTATCGCTAATTTCAGAACCATTGACGGATGCTCTGACGCTCATTAATTTAATTAAGAAGCTTTTTTCAAAAAAGAAAGTTCAACAACTTCCCAGTGCGAAAATAATTTAAAACATAAGTAAAAAGTGAAACATTTAATTGGATCTTACAGTTGATTGAAGAATTAATTTTTGCTTCATCGGTATGTTTTTCTATTTCTACATTTTACTTTCGACAACATTTATTGATATTCATTTTTTTTTTTTCTTTAAATGCTAACATAAAAAGATCTAAAGCATTTTTTATGACAAGTCCTTTAAATTAATCAATGATCATAAGTAAAATAGAAGTGTTACCCGTATGCATTAGTTCTTAAGTCGTAATCAATTTTGTGACAGGTGATAAGACAATTTATATAAATTCTGAAAATTGTCTTTTGTTTTATTTTATTTTATTTTATGTTTTCAAACATTTGATCATTTAAATGACAAAATTAATGACAAACAGAGAAAAACAACGACATAAATGTGTTGCAATTATTGAAATGTATTTATTTTGGTTGTCATAAACAAGCTAAGACTTAAAATCTCATGCACACGGGTAACACTTATCCTTTGTGTTGTTTATGTTCATTTTTCACATATCCTATATGATGTTCCTTTAAGTGTAGTGGTATTTCTATTTTCATTGTTTTGGCATAAACTCAGTTTCATACTACATTGTTGATGCACTATATCGATCATAGTCATTTCAGTTATTTTGTAAAGTGAAATAGTGGAAAAAATTTTTGTTTGAAAATTTAAATTTATTTTCTACTGATTTTTAACAGATTATTTTTGTCAAACCAAAGAAGGGAAAGGCAAAAGAAAAATGGTAATGCTAAAATATTTTCAATCTCCATCGTTGAAAAATACTCATTTAATTTTGTGTTTTTTCTTAATCATTTTCCAATCATTTAAACCAAAGAATTTTCAGCTGTTATTAGTTGCATCAATGCTCATAACTATATCGAATGGTTACAAAATTCTTTTTTTGGCACCATTCTATGGGAAAAGTCATTGGATGTATATGTCATCATTTGTTCGTGCTCTTCTTGATCGTCAGCATGAAGTAACATTTTTGACTAGCCATTCATTGACTCAAAAAAATATAGACAATTACACAGAAGTATTGATTGATCCACCATTTCCCGCCAAAGAAGCCAGTGAGTATGAGCTATCATTTGAAAAAAAAAAAAAAAAAAAAAAAAATGAAAAAGATTCGAATGTTAAAAAACGATTCGAAACTTTTTTCATTTTTCTAATTAAAAATTTTAACATTTTCACATTTCATATTTCGAATTTTTGAATTCTTATTTTTGAAATTGGAAAAGAATGAAAAGTCAATTATTCGAACGAATTCAATGTTTCTAAAATTAAAAAAAAAAAAAAAAAAAAAAATTGATAAAACGTGAAGAAAAAAACACTTAAAGAGAAATTTCAATATTTCATTAGCTTCACAAGAGGTGTTATTCGATATGGCGACACGATCACCATTTGCATTAATAAATCACATGCAAAATCCACCAAAGAAATGGAATGTGCACGCTTTTGAAACGGAGAATGTGCAACGATTAATCAATAGTTCTGATTTACATTTCGATGTGATTGTGAATGAGGAATTTTTTGCTGATAGTTTTTTAATGTTTGCTCATAAATTTAATGCACCAATTGTAACAATTTGTAAGTGTTTATAATAATTGTTGTTAACAATATACAACGTGATATTATACGTTTTGATTCACGTGTTATTAGGTAATTAATGTTTGTACCATTACTTTCTCTCTTTTTCAAGGTTCTTTCGGTGCAACGGAATATTTTGATCGTCAGCAAGGTCTGTTGACACCTCTAGCATGGGTACCGCATTGGGTAAATGCAAATAATCTTATTTGATTGTATAATATTTTGACCTAATTGTTATCTGTTTACTTTTTTACATTATGATTGTTAGATGCTGTCATATTCTGATAATATGTCCTTTTCACAACGATGGTATAACGTAATGGTTAGTTTATATGATTATATGATGCGAAAATTTGCCTACATTCCCGTTCAAGAGTCATTTGCAAAAAAATACTTTGCCAACCTTGAGCCGTTGCCATCATTAAACGATTTACTACACAGCGTTTCAGTTGTTTTAATCAATACACATCGTGCACTTTCACCTCCCCGTCCAACAATGCCAGGCAAATACATTTTTTTTATTCATACTTTTGATAAGAATGAAAAACGCAATTCGAAATTTTACAAACAAAATTGATAATAAAACATTCTTTAGGTTTAATAAACATTGGCGGAGCACATTTGAAACCACCAAAGCGTTTACCAGATGATCTTCAGAAGTTTCTAGACGAATCTGAACATGGTGTAGTTTACTTCAGTTTAGGAACAGTTTTGAAGAGTTCACAATTGCCAAAAGAAAAAATGCAGGCATTTTTAGGTATGAAATTCTTATGTTTTTTTTTTTTATGTATTTGGATCACTTAAATGTTTTAAATTAGATTTTCACTAAATGAAGTCAAAACATCTACTGATTTTTTTTTTTTTTTTTCAATTCACAGATACCTTTAAAGGGCTTAAGCAACGTGTACTCTGGAAATTTGAAGACGAATCACTCAACGATGTGCCATCAAATGTGCTAATCCGAAAATGGTTCCCACAAAATGATATCTTAGCTCATAAGAATGTGAAACTGTTTATTAGCCATGGTGGTTTATTCGGAACAACTGAATCACTGTATCACGGTGTGCCATTACTTTTGATACCATTTTTTAATGATCAACATCGGAATGCGCATCGTGTTGTCAAGGCTGGATACGGGAAATTCTTATCGTACAGTGAATTAACCAAAACAACCTTATCAAATGCAGTCAATGAAATTATTTCGAATGATTCATTTATGAATAAAGCCAAGCAAATTTCAGCCGTATTCAGAGATAATTTAGTACATCCAATGGATGAGGCCATGTATTGGATTGAACATGTTGCTAAATTTAAAGGTGCTGAACATCTTCATTCACATGCTGTAAATTTATCATGGTATTCATATCTTTTACTTGATGTACTTATTGTTAATTTGCTTGGAATTTTTACCATTCTATTTGGAATTTACATTTTAATTAAGAAATTATTGTTCAACTCAAACATAATTCACATATCAAAGAAACAAGATTAAGAAATCACACACATGTTCATGCATTCAAAAAAAAAAAAAAAAAAAAAAAAAAAAATTTTTTAGACGAATAAGTAAAAGCGATTGTATATTTATGATTCTCGTAGAATGGTATATAATGTAAAATATTCTAAGGTCAATTTTTATAATAAAATCATTCAAATCAAATCAAATGAAATAATTCCATTCAGCAGTTGCATCTCGAACTGCAATTCAAGTTGAGTCATTCGAAACGAAAAAAAAAAAACACTTCATTCAATCAACATTTGTTCAAATTAATCAATTTAAATAATTGATATTCAAAAGTCATTTGAATACATTACAAGTGATAATGTTTATATTTTACATTGAATACGAACACATTGAACGTTAAACATTGAATATCACATATGTGTCACTGAGTATATATAATTAGAACGAGTCACAAGGAGAGCCATAAATGTAATCTTGCATAACGTTTCGATTAGACGACTGTATAAATTCAGACACTCACGGTCATATAAACTTTAATTGAAAAAATTGATTTTACTTGATTTTTTAGTGTTTTGACAAGGCACTTTGTAATTTTACAACTGATAAACACTTAAATAACAATGTTTCAGTAGCTTCTGAACAACTTAACTGCGTTTGTAATCACTTGAAATTTATCATATTCGAATGTGTTGTTCACCCTTTGATTTCACGTCATTGAATTTAATTATAGCATTGTCGACAAGTAATCTTTGGTTGTGTATATGTTGTCATAATAATTATACAAATGAATTACAAACAACTTGAAATTAATATTGTGTGTGAAAATGCGCAATAGAGAAGTTTTGTTGATGTTTGTATCGAATATAAACAATTTAAAATTTAATATCGTCAAACAAAATAAATTGACATTTCATTTAGTATTAATACATATATCGAACGATTGATACAAAGTATTGCAGTATGGTAAAGTGAGAATTTTTTGAGAAAAAAAAAAAAAGAATAAAACACATGAATTGTTATGCATTTTTGTTCAGTTAAATTTATGTAGCTTTTCAATGTGACAAACAAAAAAAAAACAAAAAAAAAAAACAGAAAACAAAGGAAAAAGAAGAAAGTTCAAATTACAAAAAAGCTAAAACAATAAAAAGATAAAGAAAAATTTCAAAGTGAAAATGATGTTAAAAGAAGTTTTTTTTGGTTCCAGAAATTCGAAATACTGTTCATGTGCATATTGGCCACATTTGCCGAAGGATACAAAATGTTGGTTTTGGTGCCAATGAATGGAAAAAGTCATATGAATTACATGCAAGTATTTATCCGAGAGTTAATTGAACGAGGTCATGAAGTTACATGTATTACAAATATACCAATGAGTGGCATAAAACCGGCAAATTATACCGAAATTTTAATCGATCCACCATTTGATATGGAATCCATAGGTGATTGAATTTAAATATTGTGATAAATGCTAGATTACAGAGATTTGTTCAAGAAAGATCTTAATCAAATTAAAAAAAAAAAATTTTCAACAATTTTAGTTAAAAAAGATGGACTATTCAAAATGACAGGACTTCCTGCAATTTTTCTGTTAACATTTGTTCCATTCTTTACTTATTTATCCGCTGATCATGCACTGAGCACGAAAAATGTGCAAGAATTCTATCGACGGAAAAATCAACACTTTGATATTGTCATTCATGAAGACATTTTTCACGATAGTTTTCTGATATTTGGTCATCGATTCAACGCACCAGTCGTATCAATTTGTATGTAACATTATTCAAAGCAGAAGTTTAAAATTTATTGAAAAGAACAAAATCAATTAAAAATTTTCAGGTCCGTTTGGTATATCCGAGTTGTTCGATCGTGATATGGGTATGCTCACACCATTTTCTCATGTTGGTCATTCATTTTTAACATATACTGATAAAATGCATTTTGGTCAACGATGGAACAGTGTAATGCTCTCATTCTATGAATGGATATTACGTCAATTGTTTGGTAATCCATTGCAAAATTATGTTCTGCGGAAAAATTTCGGTGATTTTGAAAAAACATTGCCATCAATTGATAAACTTCGAAAGAATATTTCGATAATTTTTGTAAATGCACATCGATGCATTACTCATCCCCGTCCTTCAATGCCTGGCATGATTTACATTGGTGGAGCTCATATAAAACCTCCAAAATCATTACCAATTGATTTGCAACAATTCTTAGATGGAGCCAAACATGGAGTTATTTATTTCAGCTTTGGAACGATGATTGAAGCTAGCAAAATGCCAACGGAAACTATGAATATTTTCATAGGTAAAAATCATTGAAATGAGTAAACAATAAATGCAAACATTTGAAAGTGTTAAAAATTTCGATAATTTTTGTATTTTTTTTTTTTTTTTTCAGATACATTTCGGAAATTAAAACAAAAAGTGATTTGGAAATATGAAAAGGAATCGATTCCAAATCTTCCGGAAAATGTATTAGTTCGTCAATGGCTTCCACAGATTGATATTCTTGCGCATCCGAATATTGTTCTATTCATTTCGCATGGCGGCATGTTTTCAAACTTTGAAGCAATTAATTATGGCATTCCACTTTTAATGATTCCATTTACGGCTGATCAGCATCGAAATGCTTACAAAGTCGATGCAGCTGGATATGGAAAATTGTTGAATTTTCAAGATATTACACATGAAACACTTGGTGATACAATCAATGAGATTTTAACGGATATCAAGTATTCAACAAAAGCCAATGAGATTTCAAAAATATGCAATACAAATCCAATTGATCCGATGGATGAATTTGTTTGGTGGATCGAATATGTAATCACATTTCGGGGTGCTAAACATCTTAAATCACATGCTATTGATATGTCTTGGTTTACTTACTTATTGTTGGATGTTTTTCTAGTAAATTTCATTGTATTTGTTATTTCTATTTATTTTGCATACATTTTCATAAAAAAATGTTTATGCCGAAGGAAAAATGTTGAAGTAATGAAAAAATATCAATAAATTCATCCAAGTTAGTGAAATTGTTAAATGAAAATACTGTTCCACTAAATACATAACTATTGATCAATAAAAAGCAAACATTAGAATTTTGAAAATTCTTCAAAAATTAGGTTTTTATGTTTATTTGTATCGGGTTAATTCTTGCATTTCAGTAAAAATGTGAAATTTTTCCGTCTTTTATTTTTTGTTTCAATAAAATGTCCCAAAAATTGAAGATGCAAAAAGAAATGAGCCGTCGAATAATATTAATTTTCAATAATGTTCATAAACGTGACGAAGTTCGTTTACCGTAATAAGAATTATAATATCGAACAAACTCCTGCGAATAGTATAGAAATATGTTAGATTTGTTTTTCTTTATATTTTATTCCCCGTAAATTCAAATTACCTTTGGATTATCAATGAATTTACGATATGCAGCAATTTTTGAACATACTTTAGGTAAATCTGCAGCATCAAAACTGAATAATCCGAGTAATTTATTTTCATTTTTCAAAATGATTGGCCCTCCAGAATAGTTATCCAATTCTCTTGCATGTATTTGATCATGTGATTTTATACAAAATTCCATTTCATATATTTTAATGGATTTTTTCGTTATATATTCATATTTGCATGAACTATAATCCTCAATGGTTAAATCAATAGATTGTAATCTTGTTTGCGGTTCTCTTGTATATTCTAACATTTGAACTTCAGTCCAAGTTTCTGCAATGTAATTTGCATCAACCATATCTATTTTACCAATTAATGGACCAAATTTTATCTTCTCTTGTAATTCAATTACAGCTACATTAGAATAATTTAAATTTGATGTATATCTTGGATAATATGTGATATTATTTTGTGAAATGTAAATTTCATAACGCTTTTTTGTTGAATCAACAATACCAAAATCCAATTTTATGTTTTGTTGTCCATGCACACAATGAGCCGCAACTACTAATTTATAATTCGATAAAATAGCCGCACCACATGTATTTTTTAGTCCATTTGATTTTTGTGTGTATTTTATGGTGGCCATGTAATTGTACGTGTGCTTTCTTCTATTATAGGTGATATAATTATTTCGCGGAACAATTCGATCTATATGAAATTTTTTCTAATTAATTTTCGTTTGAATTTTTTTTTTTGTTTTTCGCTAATAGAATGAATGGTGTTTTTGGAATATTTTATAACAAAAATTACCTGTTCTTCTACTGGTAATTGATACCTGGAATAATGAATTGAAATTGTGTTTTTTGAGAATTTAAGAAATTTAATTTTCAAAGCGAAAAGGAGAATTCGAGAATAAAATTCTTTAAAAGATCTATTTAATCGAAGAATATTGTTTTAAATATAATATTATCACTTACACGAACTGAATTTCTTGATTGATTAGTAGTAGCAACCGTGTGGGGCTTATTACTTGCAGATGCATATGAACTTTGGCCTCGCTGTCTTATAAATTGCTAAAAGTAATAAATGAGTAAATTTGCAAAAAAAAAAAAAAAAAAAAAAAATTGAGTGTAATGTGTGAATAATAGAGATGAATTGAGAGTGAATAAATAGTAGAATCGGTTACAGTTCAAAAACATAAATAAGTTTTACCTTTGGATTATCAATAAAATCAAGAGAACCGGCATATAGAATGCAAATCTCTGGAAAATTATCATAAGTAGCAATTTCTTTTCTTTATATAAAACTACGGGTCCACCTAAGATTCCCAAATTTGCATGGATATTGTTAAATCAAATTGTCATCGATTTTCATTATTTTATGAACACCGAGCCCTTCCATAGATTTTATTGTTTTATTTTATTAGTTCGAACTCTCACCACTTCCATTCAAAATGAAAATTAAATGCGCTTGAATGTAGTGCTGTTTGTTTGTTGTTTGGTAAAGGCTCAGTGCTCGATGAATACATTATATTCACCTGAATCACCGAATTGAATGTTGTGTGTTCCACCACGTAAAGCAACACAAAATTGTATTTCCTGATCAATTGGTTTAACATGATATTTTGCATAATATTGATCACGACATGATTTAAAATTATCAACAAAACACTTCTCGAATAAATTCGACGATTATCATCGGATTTTGTATATCCCAACATGGCAACACCTGCACCTTCCGGTGGTTTATAATTTTTACTAACCAAATCGATTGCACCAATCATTGAACTGAATGGTAAATCATGATTTAATTCAATTACAGCCAAATCGAAATATTGCAAACCACCAAACTCATACTCGGGATGAAATGTAATTTGTGACCATGTTATTCTTACTGTATGAAATGGATTTTCCAAATCTAATGTGCCAAAATTTACAGCAACCGGATTTCTACCATCAATCATACAATGGGCCGCAGTTACAACTTTTCGCTTTCCAACTACAGTTGCACCACATGCTTGCAAATAATATGGATTTATTGTACTATTCGGTTCAGTAAATCGTAATGCAGCCATCCAATTATAATCTTGTATACGTGCAACTAATTTTTATAAATTATTTATTATTTAATATTTTCAAAAGACATTTTAATCTAAATTAATAAAATAACTAAAAAAAAATGAAATATTTTGACCTGTTTGACCAAGTACAACTGCCTCGGCACCAAATTTTCCATTGCTACTCTTCTCGATTTCCTACAATAGTCATTAAAATAACTTAAATGTTTTTGAAACAGAGATGATCATGTACGTACAAAAAATTCTTCCACAATGAAAAATATCAGCATAAATATCCCGAAAGAGAAATTCATCGTTTTTTATGGGAAAATAATTGAAAACACACTTCCAATTAGCACTTAATATTTTTTATAGCTCTAATCACTTTGCCTTTGACAAATGAATTGAATTATATTTGGCAGGATATTATTTTTATATCATCAAATGAAATAAACTCTAATTTAATTCGACAGTAAACAGTAGAAAAAAAGTACTACAAATTCAAAACATGAAAAATATTTATAAATTCAAAACTTTAATAAAAACACATGCGTCAATTAGACAAGTTATCTTGTCTATCAATTGTCTATGTTTGAAATGGAAATATTTTGATATTGTGAATTCGAACAGGTATTGTAATATAACAATGAGAATTTATATGAAATGAAACTGCAAATTTAAGACAATTATTCATAACAAATAACAGGAATTTTAAGCATTATATTTCTAAAATGCAGTTTTTCCCAGAAAAAAAAGTGTAACGAATTATTTCAGATGTCGAAAAATGTGGTTCAATCTATATTCACACTTCGAATGTGGACAACTGTATGAGAGTTTTCTTGTTGCTAAACTTGACGCCATGACGTACGTCAACAAATAAATGCAAAAAAATCATTTTTTTTTTTTTTTTCGTCGAATGAAACTTTTCATTCATGGAATTTTACATGTTTATTTTGGTTTAAAAATAGAATTTCTAAATTCTATATACTATCATATCAACTGCGGAATATATTATATATCTTTAGGCGTACGTAACGGTTAAATATGTGCTTGAACAATGAGGCAAATTATGGTGATAGACAAAATTTAACGCCCTCTACAAACGTAAATGTGAAGACCATATAACATCAATAGATATTGTTTTCCGAAATATTTTCTCAGCGTGTAAGACACACACCGATATGATATTACATGTACATTTGTGTGCGATTGTAGATGGCGTTGAACTTGTGTGTGATTTAGTTTCACAGTATCCAAATTATATATTAATTTGCCTCATTTGGCTCGAAACTATTGAAAAAAGCCAAGTAGATCAAATATGTACCACACAGTCCCGATTTGACACCCATTGATTACTTCTTGTTCCCGGATATCAAGGATAAGCTGCGTGGTCGACGATTTATGGGCGCCGAAGAAGCAGTTAGAGTGTTTGAAAACGATGTTTTGGGTGGTGTCTTTCACCGAATGGGTATAATAGCTACGACAAATTTTTCGAACGTATACAAAAGTGTATTGATCATGAAGAGAAATATTTTGAAAAAAAATAAAGCAATTTTCAATTGAACGAGTAAGATTACATTGAGCTCTGAAACTTAGTAAAAATAAAAGTGAAACATAGAGTTTTTTTTTGTATATGAAAAACAACAACCAACTCCATATGAAAAAAG
>JAQOWM010000532.1:0-30886 GCA_029041755.1 Resseliella maxima
TTTGCTCATTTTCTTTTCTAATTTTCAATTTTCTAACCGTCTTTGGAATGTTAAATTTATTGAACGTGGTTAAACAGATAAACGGAAATAAAAAAAGAAAGAGTACTTACTTATTTTTTGAACACAAATTACGACTAAGAATAATAAATGAACACAAACCACAAAGACGCCTCCTATACATTCTCTGCCTTAAACTGACATCATAGATATACTGAGCGGGTACGATTGAGATTATGTTGGCGGATGATAACGATAGGGTCCACATTCAGTATATGAACGATGACGGTTTCAAGCTTTGGAGAGAATTAAGCTTTTTTTACCTACCGTCTTTGAATTGAATTGATTAAGAGACGGCGGTTAAACGAAACAAAAAACGCGAATGACATTACCTTTTTTTCTCAGAAAAAATTCGAAAATCCGAGGAATTCTTACGAAATATTTATTCTATTATTCGATCGTTTTTATAAAGGTCAGCTTTTTCAATGTTCAATATTTTGAGTTTGATTTGTGATTTAATTAAATATAATATAAATATTAAATATTATATGATATCGTGTGTTTTGTTTTTCATTTGTTTTTCTTTTTTTTTCGAAATATGATAATAATAATTATTGTGATACGTCACAGTAATGATGGTTTTTATTTATTTTGCAATCTGTTCCGTAAAGGATATCGTCGAACCAATCCGACCTTCCGTGGAATCTTTTTTGTGGAATCGTTTACTGAAAATTAACAAACGGAAATAATTTAGAATAGGGTCAAATGTTTTCGGAATTTTTTTTAATGAACTGATTTTCAAAAAAAAAGGGAATTGGTCTCTAACTCTCTCTTGGATTTTTAATTTTTTCCGTGACAAATAATTTATTTAGCTATAAAAGTCTTTAAAGTTCCCCCGATAAAGTTCATTTTTGGAAGCCAAAACATTTTCTTGATAACCCTTTGTCTTTTGTGTGGAAACCATTCATCCTTTGTCTGGTAGCCAATTCCCCTTTTTTTGTAGATAAATTCCCTTTTTTTGGAAGCCATTTCATAAAAAAAAATACCAAAAGTCAACGATCCATTTAGAATGTATAATGAACGAAGAGATTTGGCAAAAAAACGGAAAAATTTAATATAGTTACCTGATGTTGATGAATAATTATTGTTTTCTTTGCCATCGCGAACCGTTTTTTCATTGTTATTCGAACCGTTTTTTTGTTTTTTGTAAAAAGTTTGTACAATAATTTCATTTTCAATACGTTTTCCGCCACCAGCAGTGCTTTGTCCTCCGTCTACTGCTTCTTTGCTGTCTTCACTTTCTTTATCGCTTTCACCTTTTTCTTCACTTTTATCATCACTTTTATCGCCTTCACCGCTCATATCATCTTCTTCGCCGTCTTCATCATTATCATCTTCTTCGCCGTCTTCATCATTATCATCTTCTTCGCCATCTTCATCATTATCATCACTTTCACCGTTTTTATCGCCTAAATCTTCTTCGCTTTCTTCAACGCTTTCACCTTTATCATCACTTTCTCCGTCCTCACCGCTCATTCATCTTCTTCGCCGTCTTCATCATTATCATCTTCTTCGCCGTCTTCATCATTATCATCTTCTTCTCCGTCTTCAAATCTTCTTTCCTCACTTTCTTTAACGATTTCACCGTCATCTTCACCTTTATCATCTTCTTGACATTCACTGATGTCATCTTCTACAAATTGCATTCCAGAACGCATACGAACAAATGCACCCAGGGCATTTATGTCAAAATCATCCAATGGAACATTTTTCGATGTTTGTTTTTCGCACAATTCGTTGGTGTGTGTTTCCATAGACTGGAATTTTTTAAGATTGTCCAAACGTGGTTTCTTTGCACCTGGCTCACCACCTGATTGTGGACGCTTGAGTTTTGGCAGTTCCGCCTTGAATTTGTCCACTTTTTCAGAGAGGATTTTTGTCGGCGCGGGTTCATCAACTGAAGATGGCATTTTCGAAACTTTCTTGCGCTTTGGCAGTTTCGAGTAGAGGGAAAATGCCGATTCTAGACCACCTCTCTAGTATTAGTGTACATGTACACTGTACATGTACAATTTGTACTTGTACTAAGTGTACATGTACAGTGTACACACAATAGGTAAGTACATATACATCTATATTCATTCATTCATTTCTACAACGCACATACATTACCTAATTTGAATATTTATCGTCCGAAACGAAAAAAACATGTTCATGCGTGCGTGCTTCTAAAAAAACATGTTCATGCGTGCTTCTTGTGCACATGTCTTAAATACACCGCCTACGATATTTTTATAATTGTTATTTTGTGGAAAAAAATGTTTCTTGTGCACATGATTTGAATCTATTTACCTGTTTATCTGCTTCCTTATGATGCTATTGTTGTTATTTAAGAAAAAAATAAATAGCAGGTAAAAATATCGTGCGCAGACCACAATACAATACAATACAATACCATGCGTATGAGCCATATATATATGCGTATGAGCTATTTATATGTGCGTCGTATAATTCCCTAAAATAGTTTTCATGTTTTTTGCTTTATGATGCGTACATCGTTTGAATCTATGATTGTATGTATATTGTTATTTTGTTGCTACCCATCTATCTATTAATGCGATTGTATTTATTGAGAATCATTACCTGCATGTATGTTTTATTTTATTTTGTTTTGTTTTGTTTTGTTTTGTTTTGTTGATACTCGAGTATTTTGTTTTGTTGATATGAGATTTTCGTTTTTACGAAACACACACATGTCCTCTAATAGAGCAAGCAGCATTATATTAATCTAAAATAGAATGTGTATTTTGAAATGCGTGTTATGCTATGCCCTATGCCAATAGGGTACAGGACATAAGTCCCCGGACACAATGTACGTCCGTCCGACCATGCGGACACAAGTCGGAACGTACACGGTCACCACTCGGACTCCACACGGACATTATACGGACACCACATGGACACCCGGACACCACACGGACACCACACGGACACCACACGGACACCACACGGACATCATACGGACATGATACGGACACCACACGGACACCACACGGACACCATACGGACACCACACGGACGTCATACGGACACCACACGGACACCACACGGACGTCATACGGACAAAGAAGATTCTAATTATTATTTGATCATCATAATTGAGTGAATGAAATACATTGCACATTTTGCGACAATATTATTTCTGTATCAATCGGAGTGCTTGTTGAAAATATTTTCAACAGTAACATTGACCCAATCATCATGTCAATCATAAATATCGATATAACTGGCCAATTGTAATACTCATCGATTATAATCTGAACAAAATCGCCATCATCCACTGTGATACGAATTGGAATAATGTGTTTATTAAATTTGAAATTCCAACTTTCAGTGAGGTCAAATTTAAGCTTACTTGGAATCAAATTCATATATGACAAATCGCCGAGAGAGCCGAGAAATAGTTTGAATTGTTCATTAATTTTGTAATCTCATTAAGTGAAATGCATCTTTTGAAAATACAAATAACCAGGTTTTCCAAATGGATATCCGCAATGGAAATTTTGTTCATGGACCATTTTAGCCGAAATAGGACACCATGTTGCTATATCATTTGAGACTCTTGATGTAGAAGAACATGACTATTCAGCTGCTTATGTTCAAATTCAATATGGATCGTATATGAAAAATTGGCATAATTTGCCATCCATTTGCATCATAAGCAGTCATTACTTAACAAGGGTGAGCTTCATCCAGGGAATTGATGTTCAATAGTGTAATACAAGCTAACTCTACTACAGATATCTTTAACAAATCACGGAGTTTCCATTTGATCATTTCTAACAAAAAAAACTACACATTTTTTTTATGAATAAGAGATTATAATGATTTTGTTTTGAAATTGTTGTACATAATTAAGCTAACTTAGAAGTTTACTTTTGTTTTTTTTTTGTTCAACAAAATTCTTCATTATGTACGTACATACTAGAAATTTTGATTAAATTATTATCAATCTTCATTCAGAAGCCGAATCATTTAAATAATCGTCTGATTTTTCAGAAAAGTCCAATGATGAATCGGAATACTCATGATCATCAGTATCAACTGAAAATAATTAAACAATATTTTAAATCTAGTAACTTGAAAGATTAACGAAAAAATTATGTACATACTATCCAAAGCTAAAGCATCTAAAAACTCATGAACATTTATTTTTTGTTGATATAACAAAACAGTATAATGTGTAATTTTACTGTTTCGGACACGATCTGTCTCATTCTTTGGCTGAAACTGCTTCTCGGGTAATCTATCATTTGCTAAATTGTTCATTTTCTCAGCATTTCTACATTCATGTAATCGAATGCGTTCCAAGAATGTGTAATAATTTTTCTTTTTTGCAACACTTCTATTTAGTTTGGAGTTGAATGATTCCAATGATGATGTAGTTCTCATTGGTAAATTAGCAACAGATAAGCAGCTCTTTTTGTTCTGTGAGTAAAATGAATTACAAATTTTGTATTAATAATAATCATTCATGAGGTATGTGTATGCATGTTTGTGAAAGAACAGCCAAATTATGCTCTTAGTTTGATTTAGCATATTTAAAAATTTTGAAAACTAACCAATTTGATCCAAAAGTCGAAATACAAAAAAAATTCTTCGAAATCTTTGTAAAGATTATTAGCAAGTGCGTCCTTTTTAATGATAATATATCCTTTTTCTATAAATTCGTGCGGTAAAAGTGGTAAGCTTTGCAATTTCCTATAGATTTTTTTTGCCTCTACATTTTTCGCAATCAAACCAAACAAACGTAAACTGCATAACCTCCGTCTGATAGCGGAACAATAATGGAACCAGCACCCATATAACTCTGCTTTGGGATAACATTTTTTTATTGCTAGTCTCATACCCGCTTCGAAATCGGTCATGAAATTCGTAGGATTCAACTCAAAGATTTTTTCAATGAACGTAAAAACACTTTCATAGAGACTAGCACTCTTTCCCGACATAAGCACGTAAAAAACTGGCAATACCTGAGAAGAAACAAGTGACAGTGACAAAGTAAAAAATTTAGATGAAATTTTTTTTGCATCCCACATGAAGCATGTCATTATACACGAGGTACATGTTGCTTTCAAGCTATAAGAAACTTACATCATTTTTGAATTGTATGTATATGATCAAAAGTTGGTAAAAACATTTGATTGGAACAATACCGAATGTTCCATCCATCATATAAGTTCGTTGCCCAATCGGAATATGAATTTTGATCAAATCTATGATTTGATGTGAAACAAACACTGTAAACACAGAATTTGGTTGTACTATAACAGTATCGACATAAAATTTCGATGTATTCCGGAGATTGTTTCCAAATTTTTGTAAAATTTCCGGGTCTTTATATGCTTCAATTAATTCAGCTGCCGTTTTCGGTTGTTGAGGATATTTTGTATTTTTTTTACGTCGGAGATTTCTTTCCATTTTGGAATATCTCAACTTTGATTCACCCAATGGGCGCCTTAAAATGGAAAAAAATCACATAAACTGACATTATTACGCAAAAATGTTTAATTTAATATAAAAAAATTTCATTTCGTTGGATCATCTTCATATGGATTGAAAATAAATTGAAATCAACTTGGAATTGAACCCTTCTGTATCCAAAGAGTTGAATTGTTACAGAGAACCAAACAAAACATATTGACATTATGTTTACCGATTTTTATGAACTTACTTTGAAATTTCACGTGTGAAAATATCATTTGCGCGAATATCAATTGAAAGGCCTTCGCAAAATTGTTTAAGCTGCTCACAATCATTGACAATTTTGGTCCGTGTAACTAAATCTTTATAAATCAGTTCATGATTTTCATGCTCACAATGTGGAATTTTTTTACTAAAAGCTGTTGAGTTTGAGCGATCAACCAAAAGACGAGACGTGCACTTAATAGCACTCTTTTGAGTCTTACATATAATTTGCTGATAGCAAATCCAGTCTTCTTTTGTGTTTTTGTGAGTCATTTTTTTTATATAGAGAATTTTTTCGTTCGGCGACCACAAAAGGGAACCATCAGATCGGGTACTTTGTATTATTTCGAAAGGAACTTGCTCCATGTTCATCAACAAATTAGGCAAATCAATTTGAAACAATACAAATATATAAAGTGTCAATTCTAACTATCTGGGTTAAATATCACATTTATTGTATTCGGCATACGGTTATTTGAGTTCTCATTTGATTTTGATTTAATTCTAATTTATTTATATCACTTATAAACATTCGATAAATTTGCAATTTGCGCATGCTCATATGGAAAACACTATGGAATTTTTCGAATTGATTTATTTCATTGGCTTAATGCAAATCATCACCGTGCATTCGTCAAATGTTTTACATCGTCACACTAATTACTAAAGTCTCATATCAAATACAGAAAAGGAAACTTGATAAAAAAAATTATTGCTCTAATCGACTGGTGATAAATTTCATGTTATAAGTCCAGAAATAATGCGTTTAATTTTATGTAAAAACTATAAATATTGGCTCGATATCTAATCACAACCAATGCCAATTTTGAACTGAGCATGTAATTTCGAATACATTGAAAAATAGGAAAATTGAAATAGGCATAAACCAATACTTATCAACTCAGTCATAAGAACAATTGATCATCAAAATCATAACACGAATAGAAACTGTCTCTTTCAAACATTAGGCTCAATTTTTTTTTCATATTCATCTTTCAGTCCATCTTAAAGTTGACTTCGTATAAAACTTGCAGAAAAATCGACATAAATCGTTTGAGTGATCGAAACAAAAAACATATATCGCCACAGCGACTTATCGCTTATTCAAATTTATACCATGAGAGCATAACGTTTATTTGGTTGTTTCGGTTTTGATATTCTGTAATTTATTTGAAAAAAGTCAAACTAAGCGTTATTAATTCACTATGTGAGTAAGACAGGTTGCGCTATAGTCTCCAACATGCGGACACAGCGGGCAAGCTGCACACATAAATGAGAAAGACGGAGAGGAATCGACCATTCGATATTCTGTTCTTTATTTCGCATTTATTTCTTGTTTGTTCGATTGTGTGAATGAGTCCGTTTGTGCCTTATGTTTTAAATCTCAATCATGCGGACTCACCGCACACTCAAATTCGAAATAAGAATTTGTGCATTTGCTTATTATGAATGCGGACATAGCGGACAAGCTGCACACATAAATGAGAAAGAAGGAGAGGAATCGACCATTCGATATTCTGTTCTTTATTGCGCATTTAACTCAACATTTTGTTTGTTTAATTGTTCCATTGTGTAAGTGAGGCGGTTGTGCATTATGTTTTAAATCTGATTCGGTATCAAGAATGCGGACACACCGTACACTCAAATGCGAAAAAAGAATGTGTGCGTTTCTTTCTCCACGGTCGGTGTTTTTAATCCCCGTTATACAGTCACACCAAGCAATAGTGTTTTTTTACTTTCAAATCACAGTGAAGTCTGAGATCAAATCACATTTTCCATTTGTTGGCATTAAATAAAAATAAATAATTTAACGTGAAATTAAATTTGTGATAACTATTATTAAATGTTTTAAAATCGAACGAATTTAGCGTAATTATGTCTGAAAAAGAAACTAAAACTGAAACTCAAAATGTAAGCGTGAAAACAGAAGAAGAAATAGAAGCCGATTTACTTCTGCCTGAAACTGTCAAAACCAATATTTCGCTGGGATGGTACATCGCCAAATTTGACACATCAAAAGGTGCATCCAGTGCTTACGATGTAATACAAAAAGTTTATTATCGTGAAAAAGACGGTGGTCATCGCGTTGGAAATTGGTTTCATTGTTCACGATGTGACGATGTGTGGCAACATGATGCATCAATGGGATCAGCACCTAACGTACGTCACAAGGAGAAATACTGTTCAAAATTGACAGCCGAGCAACGAGAAAAATATGCGAATGAAAATATTGCACGGAAGGCCGTGAAGAAGACAAATCGGGCAAAAACTGAACAATCAAATGTAGCATCATCAATAAGTTCGATAAAACAAAAACAAAATGACAATGATACATACAGCCATACTGCAGATGAAATTTTTTTTTTGATTGCCAAGGCTACGGAAATCGGATGTCTTTATGGTCCCGTTAGTATAAGTGCATTGAAGGAAGCCGATTTCAAATTTGACAAATTGTAGGTTTTTTTTAAATTCAAATATGAAATATATACAATGTATATTATACATATTTGTAAATTGTTTTTTTTTTTTCAATTTTCAAGAGATGAAGATTTTTTTTCAATGCTTCAGAGCATTGCTACTAAGCGAAGCGGTATCAAAGAACCTCGGGTGATTTTGGGAAAATTAAATAAACCTTCAAAAGCGGTCAATGTTTTGAAACCACACGAATCCATTAAAAAAAGCGCAAAAGCTGGAGAAATGAGTTTGACAAAGAATGAAATTGGGATTTCAAAACAAGTGGAAACGCATGCAGCACAACCGCCAAAACCACTCGAATCCATTGAAAACAGCGCAAGTGCTGAAGAAAATAGTTTGACGAAGAATGAAATTGAGGCTACAAAACAAGTGCAAACGCATGCAGAAGTACATCAGGCAAAGCGTCGAAAACTAAAAGTTTCAAAAGACATCAATTGCGAAACAAATGAAACCAAACGACGTAAATTGCGTTCACGTTTTATTTAAAACATTTTCTTCTGTTAACAATTTTTATATGTTCTGCTAACGAAATTCAATTTTTAGTTTAGCGTTCTGACAAAAACCATACAAATGAATAAATCAAATGAATTGAACGGCTGTTATATGACTCTGTTGTCATCAAAAAGTACACACCGATATGATTCAATAAAATATAAATAATTTTTCATGCGTAAGAATCTCTTGTTTTTGCTTTTTCAAAATTATCTTTCTTCTTTTTGATTGCTTCTGCAAATATTGCATGCTATTGATTGAATTAAACGGTATTCATTTTGAACAAAGGCATTGTTACGCATGCGGACACACCGGATACACAGAATACAAAACAAATTTTCAATTTGATACACTGTATGTTATCGATATGTTTGTTTTTGTTTGTTTATGTGAGTGAGACGGTTTATTATGCTCTTATTTCATGTGATTTGTTAAAGATATCTATAAGTAGAGTTGGCTTGTATTATTTATGCATATTCACTGTGTTTTTGAAAATCGATTGAAATGAATGTGAATTGTATTTTTTATATGAAAATAGCCAGATGAATTGAATGTTTGGAATTTTTCCAAAAAAAAGAATAGTTTTCGTAAATTGAACGGAAGAGAATTTCAAATGGCCAATAATTTTATTGAAAAATTCATTCATTTAGTGTTGAATGGACAGTGTAAAAAAGAAAACACGATCTTAACGGCTTAGAAAATTGAATGAAGAGATTGAGGAAATAAAGAGTGAAAAATTGCATAAAAATGTTGGCATAACGGCAAACAAGTAATTTGTGATCGTAAGTAGAAATGTATCTAAATAACATTGTTTATCTGTTTTGATTTTGATAATAACAAGGCATTGAAAATGGTGGCAACAAAAAATCGGCTTCATCGTAAATACATAATTTATGCTTTTTCCTTTTCATTGTGCGTTAGATTAATTTTTGTTTCCTATTGCAATTCACTAACAGTTTTCTTCATTCTGCATTTTCTTCTTTTTGTTTATTTTGATTATTTTCAGTATGCAGCGTGCGGTATTGAATTGAACTATTGTTTAAAATTATATGTATGTCAATTCGATGGCTGCACTTACATGAGGATTTGGCTTTGATGCAATTCATTTTGTGGTGTCTTTTAGCTAAATTCCTTCTCTTCCACAGTAAGTGCATGTTTGGTGAAGCTCGTATGTTGTGCGAGCAATTTTTCTATTTTCATATTTCTGAGTTTTTGGTTGGTCTTGTGACAACGACAACGACAACAAGAAAAAAAAACATGCTCGAGCCAAAACAATCAGAAAATGATTTTCAATTGTTCGAAAAAAGATATAGAGGTACTTTATCGCATATTTTATTTCATGTGGTTCTTCGTAATTATATGTTGTTGTCTCTTGTTCTCTTGTTTTTGTATTGTGTGGAATCGTCAAATTGTCAATACTTAAGAATTGTATTGTGACCGAAAACAACCGAGCAATTATGTCAACTTCTTAAATAAATTATAAATTATTCATTGATTTACATGTAACTTTCGACCAAACATTGAATTCAAAGCGTTCGGATCACGCATTCAAAATGTTTAATAAATGTTGTTATTCAGAGCCAGAGCCGACGTTGTCGTTGTCGTTGTCGTCATCATTGTCGAAATGGAATGCAGTTGTTTTGACTGTTTGAGCTTTACGTTGAATTGATTTGAATTCAAAGTGCGTGGGTTTCCCATTCAATATATACTCTGTGCTATGCCATTCAGTGCTGTGCATCGTTTTCATTCGATTCATTGTTTTACAATGCATGTTAATAGCTAAAATGTTTGTAAAATGCTATACGCATCTGAAAATCCATTTTCGTTCGTTTCGTCGGAATATGTTTACAGTAAATTGGTTGCAGACAAAAAAAAAAATCAGATGGATGCGACATCATGTGCAACAAACATATTCTCAGCCACACAGAAAGCGAGAGAGAGAAAGAGTGAAACTCAAGCAAATACATATACACACACACCCACACACACACACACACACACACACACACACACACACACACACACACACACACATACAATCGCCTGTACACAAATGGTTATTCAAATGACATTGATCTAATTGAAATTGAATGGCAATAAAATTCAATTTAACCGATTTTCCATTGGTAGCTTAAGAAATAGACGAATTGATATGCTAAAATGACGATACATGCATAAATCGCATTTAAATATGTGCCATCAAATGCACATATCATTCGAAATTGCATTGAAATATTACTGAAATCAATTTAATACCACAAATTAGCAATGGAATTATAGCTTAAATACAAATATAAAATGGAAATATGTCTTCCTTTTCATGTGACCCCAAGGATTTTCTTTTTTTTTCTTCTTTTGCCAGTGATTTTTTTTTCCTTTTTCTCAATCAATTTCGACAAATGATGAAGAAAATTTTTATCGTTGGACAATTTTTAATGACATTTTTTATTCGAAAGTTTGAGTGAATGAAAAATCCATTTAATATTTGAAGCAGGGCTTAAAATAAGCGGTAGTCAAAGAGAACAACGGTAGTCAAGATACTATTCAAAATGCATAATTTCTTATTGTATATAACTTCGGTAGTCAAGACAAATCTATATTTCAAGCCCTGATTTGAAGCTATACAATTAGTGAAAAAAAAGGTGCATGACCCAGTCAATGAAACCGCATATTTTTATTATCTTATTATCGCATATTTTCTTTATTTTCGCTTCATCCGACATCGGAGTGTCTTATGAAATAAACCCCAAACCAAATATCAGTCCATAAGTCTTGAACACTTTTTGCTTCGTCTTGAACACTTTTCGCTTTTGGAGTGTCCTTATGACGTCCGTGGGGTGTCCGTGGGGTGTCCGTGGGGTGTCCGTGGGGTGTCCGTAGAGGTGTCAACGGACAACAAAAAAAAATTTGTATGTCCGGATGTACCTTGTACTCAAGAGTTCGGACGGACGGACGGACAACACGGAATGTCCGGACAGATATAATAACATATTTCTTTCAAATTTCATTGTCCGGACTGTCCGGACTGTCCGGACACTTTAGGAGTCAGTGTACGTCAAATCAAATTATTTGACTATATGAATTCAAATCATGAAAACAATTAATTTTATTTGCTCAGTCATAATAATTAAATAAATAATTTGATTTGATTTTGATATTGATTTCAAAGTTCGAATCAAATCAAATCAAATCAATTGATTTCAAATCTGCAAACCCTGTTTTCAATTGAAATTGATGATGCATGGATGAGGACAGTTAATACTTGATATAATTACATTACCGTAGCAATCGTAGTGTCAGTTGACTATTTTTCCTGTATCGAATTGAAAATTAATTCACAGTGTTTCGTCTGTTTTCAATTCAAACATCAATTTGACATGAATGAGAAAAAACATGAATGAAAATTTTTTTCCACTTTATTTTAACTGGTTTTTATGATTGACTCTACTTCAGTGGAGCTCTATGAACTAACCTAAATCAAGAAAGCATCCAAAACGATTCAATTTCAAAATTTTGTTGAAGAAAAAGTGCTTCAATTTTTCTCTATATATATGGAAATTTGAGTCTTTCAATTTTGAATGGAAATTTTTTTCCACTTTATTTTAACTGGTTTTTATGATTGATTCTACTTCAGTGAAGCTGCAGTAGACACCGTTTACTTTTCTAAAGTGTCCGGACAGTCCGGACAGTCCGGACAATGAAATTTGAAAGAAATATGTTATTATATCTGTCCGGACATTCCGTGTTGTCCGTCCGTCTGACGGACTCAAGAGTTCGGACGGACGGACGGACATAGTTTATGTCCGTTGACACAACTAGGTGTCCGTTGGGTGTCCATGTGGTGTCCGTATAATGTCCGTGTGGTGTCCGTTTGGTGTCCGTGGAGTGTCCGTATGATGTCCGTATCATGTCCGTATGATGTCCGTGTGGTGTCCGTGTGGTGTCCGTGTGGTGTCCGTGTGGTGTCCATGTAGTGTCCGTATAATGTCCGTGTGGAGTCCGAGTGGTGACCGTGTACGTTCCGACTTGTGTCCGCATGGTCGGACGGACGTACATTGTGTCCGGGGACTTATGTCCTGTACCCTGCCAATACATTAAGAATGAGGTCATAAATGAAAAATGTATGTTGAAACCTGAAAAAACGAAAAATGTATGTTTGGAAATAGAAAAAGACACAGTTTCATTTGATTTATTTATTTATTTATTATGAAACACAAATTCTAATTTTTGACAAAAAGTGCAAAGTGGATTATAATTTTTTTGCTTGGAAAAAAGAGTTGTCGAAGACCCTCATTAAAAACCAAGAATTGTTCTCAAATAAAATAGTGCAATTCATTAGAAGTTTAATAAAACATTTGAAAAAGGAATTAGTGTAAAAGTAAAAAAAGGTAAAAGAAGTAATGTCTACGAAATTGATAGAGTTGTTATCGTGCTGTCGAATCATACATTAAAATAGTTGTGAGTCAAAGTCCAATGGCTGCGCTCCCTCTGCAATGAGATCATCATCCGTCTTGATTTGAATAATCCATGATCTGGTAAATATAAGCAAATGAAAATATTGATTAAAAAATTAAAATCTCATACACTTTTTCATTTGCTTATACTTACTTATTTGCACGTGCCCCACCAAAGTACAAGTATTTTCTTATACCATCGGAATTTAGTTCATTAATTTTTTTCTCATCCTCACCGATCGATGCGCAAAAGTAGTCGGGAAGAAACAAAATCTCGTCCTTTAATTCAACTACTAACGCCTTTTTCGTAGTCTTTTTGTCTTTGGAATACATCTTATTCGGGATGAGTTTGAATGATAAAATGTGATGATTCCCGATAGACAAAGAGGCAAAGCCTTTGTACGGCTTATTTCCAGTACCAGCATTTTTTAACAATTGTAATGCACTCGACATTTTTTTCACCTCACGATTTACTTCACGATTGAATTGAATTGAATTGAATTGAAGAAATCTTTTAATTAAACTTATGATTCACTTCACGAGTTATTTCAAAACATTAAGTTGTCGAACGGAAGGCTCTTACAAGAATGATATAAACAAAAGATACACACCAGGTTTTTATTACAATACGCAATTAATTAGTTTCACAATTTCCACTCTGAATTGCGTATGATTATGAAATTAAAGCATCATCTTTAGAATGTAATTGGTCGTGACATATCTATAAATTAAAATGACTATTGTATATATCGCATAATTATACAACTAATAATAGAAAAATCGCCTATAATTTAAATAAAACACACCAGGTTTTTATTACAATACGGAATTAATTAGTTTCACAATTTCCACTCTGAATTGCGTATGATTATGAAATTAAAGCATCATGAATTTAATTGGTCGTGACATATCTATAAATTAAAATGCCTATTGTATATATCGCATAATTATACAACTAATAATAGAAAAATCGTCTATAATTTAATAAAATGAAAAAGTATCCCACTACCGATTTCTAACCTGAATCCAAAATTGTATAAATAGCTTCTCAATCAGTTATACTATAATAGTGTTTTGTTACAAGTTTGGATACTAAGTAGAAATTTTGAGTACCTGTGAAAAGTATTTGTTAAGATGGAGGAGGAAGTTAATAATAACCGTGTCGAACTAGAAATTCGAGAGAGTGCATTTAATCGCAGAATTCGTACGTTCGCGATAGTGAACCACGACCATGTTGATGTTACTGAATTTCTGAACGATGCATATGAACTTTATAAAAGTGAATTAGTGAACATTTTTGAAGAACATGTTATGATCAAAAGCATGTCAACGTTAGTACTTGAATTCGAAAAACGTGTAATATCCTCATTAGACGAAAAACAATCAACCGATTCAACTCTATCAACATTGAATGAGTCAACACCATCAACATCGTCATATGATCCAACTACAATTCCATCAACATCAACATCAACATCAACATCAAGTTCTCACAACGTTGAAGGTAAGGAGAACGATTCAATAATTAAGCAAACACTATATTTCGCTTCAGAAAATACAGTTTTAAGTAAAGAAAATGATATGAACGAACATTTTCAAAAGAACGTTATCGGTGACATATTGGAATCCATCGAAAATATGTCAATGGAAGGCTCAGGCTTTGCTCTTTCTCGCATAATAAGTTTAGACGTTCAAGTCTGTTCTTATGAACCACTAAGCGGTTCTTCTTATATCCAAACACCGAAAGAATTGATCAATAAAAGAGCAATAGTTAACATTAAAAATCATGATGAAGAATGTTTTAAGTGGGCTGTTCTCTCAGCTTTACATCCTGCTAAAACGCATGCAAACCGATGCAATATTTATGCGAAATATCAACACGAATTGAAATTTGACGGGATCGAATTCCCTGTTAAAATATCCGATATAAAAAAATTTGAAGAACAAAACGAATCCATATCAATCAACGTATATTATTACGATAACGATGTTAAAACTGTACATCCGCTGAGAATTAGTAATAATGTGAAGCAAAATCATATACATCTTTTAATCTTAATAGAGAATGATATCGCTTGTTTTAATCGTGGTCGAACTATTAAAGAAAAAATCAGTAGTATGTACGACAATGATTCGATTCGTACACATTATTGTTGGATAAAAAGTTTAAGTCGTTTGCTCAGTAAACAATTGAGCGGACATGGTCATCAAGCCTTCATATGCGATAGATGTCTAAATTTCTTCACCAGATCAGAATTATTAACAAAGCATCAAGATGTTTGTAAAAGCGATTGCGAAATTCAAATGCCGAATGATGATGATAAAAACAAATGGGTTGAATTTAGCGATTATGAAAAGCAATTGAAAATGCCCTTTGTTATATATGCAGATACTGAAGCGTTTTTAAAACCTCTCGATACAGCTGAGAGGAATAAAGTCTTCAGCGAGAAATGTTCAACGAATGCTCTGCAAAAGCATGAAATATATAGTATCGGCTATTACTTCAAATGTGATTTCGATGATTCGAAATCCTACTATGCCGATAGCTGTGATAGTGCCGATTGCATAAGCTGGTTTATTAATCAGCTTGAAATTATTTCACAATATGCTGCAACAGTTTTTTTTATGAATAAATCGATGGAACCATTAACTGAAGAACAAGAACGTTTATGTGTAGATCCAGAGGTGAAATGTCATATATGTGGACGCGGTTTTGAATCAAATGAAAAACGGGTTCGTGATCATTGTCATATCACAGCAAAATTCCGTGGTATAGCTCACGATGACTGCAACTTAAACTATAAACTTAAACCGATAATCCCTGTAGTTATGCACAATTTATCAGGGTACGACGCCCATTTGCTAATCACAAGATTAGCAACGGAAATGGACAATGGAGATATCACTATTATTCCGAATAATTCGGAACAGTACATTTCTTTTTCTAAAGTTGTGTGGGGGAGTACAACAGGGAGCTCCATGAAGCAGAAAGTGAAGCTGAGGTTCGTTGATTCATATCGTTTCATGGCTGAATCATTGAATAAACTGGCATCTTATATACCATCGGATAAAAAACGTATATTACGTAAAGTATGTGGAAATGATTATTCACCAGAGCAAATTACCATGCTTGAGCGTAAGGGAGTGTTTCCTTACGATTACGTTAATTCAGCAGAACGACTGTTAGAAACATCTTTACCACCGATCGAGAGTTTTTACAATCAGCTCAATGACGAAAGTATATCAGCAGACGAATACGAGTTTGCTTGTCAAATATGGGATAAGTTTGGAATAAAAACGCTCGGCGAATATTCATACATGTATTTAAAAACAGATGTATTGCTTCTGGCAGATATATTCGAAAATTTTAGAGATACATGTTATAGAATTTACAAACTCGATCCTGTGCACTATTATACAGCACCCGGTCTTAGCTGGGATGCTTTATTGAAATATACTAAGATGAAAATTGAATTGCTTACGGATGTTGACAAGTTTCTCTTCGTTGAAAGAGGTATTAGAGGAGGTATTGCACAATGTAATCAACGTCATGTCCGTGCAAATAATAAATACATGAGGAGTGATTACAAGGTTGGTGAAAGAAGCAATTACTTGATGTACTTAGATGGTGAGTGAGTTTTGTAATAAATTTCTTTATAATTTTTTCTTAAAATTATGATTATTATTATACATTAGCAAATAATTTGTATGGACATGCAATGTCCCAACCACTACCGATTAGTGATTTCCAATGGATTGAGGAGAATTCACCGCTATATTCTGATACGAATGTCATACGCAATTTAGCAGACGATGGAGAAAACGGTTTCATATTCGAGTGTGATCTAGAATATCCGGATTATTTACATGACAATCACCGAGATTTTCCATTCTGCGCAGAAAAACGAACTCTCCCGAAGGAGGCGATCGATATTATTTCAAATTTAGAGTCTGAACATGGGAAAATGAAAAAGAATAACAAAATTCCGAAACTATTGCTCACTTTATACGATAAGCAAAATTACGTTTTGCATTATCGCATGTTAAAATTAGCTCTTCGGCACGGTCTCAAATTGAAAAAAGTTCATAAGATTTTACAATTTAAGCAAACGACTTGGATGAAACCGTATATCGATCTAAATACCGAACAGAGAACGAAAGCAGAGAATGATTTTGAGAAAGCATTTTTTAAGTTGATGAATAATGCTGTGTTCGGTAAGACTATGGAAAATCTGCGTTTGCGAGTTGATATAAGACTTGCAAACAAGTGGGGTGGGAGAAGCGGTGCACGGATGCTCATCGCTCGACAAAATTTTAAGAAATGTAAAATTTTTGACGAGAATTTGGTGGCTATTGAACTTAAGAGAACAAACATTTTGATGAATAAACCCGTTACCATAGGAATGACCATATTAGACATTTCAAAAATAACAATGTATTCCTTCCTATATGATTTCTTGAAGCCCAAATACAGAAGCCCAAATGAAGTTTTTGTTGTCTACAGTGATACTGATTCCTTCATTATAAATGTTAAAACGGAAGATTTCTATAAAGATATGTTGCGTAATATTCATATGTTTGACACTTCGGATTATTCACCATCGAACGTGTATGGAATACCTCGTCGAAACAAGAAGGTGCCTGGACTCTTTAAGGATGAATTGAATGGTAAGATTTTAACTGAATTTGTAGGTTTGCGAGCAAAATGCTATGCATTGCGTTCTATTGACGACCAGGACATGAAGAGGGCTAAAGGAGTGAAAAAGAACGTTCTGAAGAAGAAACTTAATTTTGAACATTACCTTGATTGCGTTAAAAATCATTGTGAGATAGTCGAAAAACAGACAACAATACGATCACTTATGCATAGGATATATACGATAGAACAAAAAAAGATAGCTTTAAGTCCCTTCGATGATAAGCGTTACCTAATTAAGCCAGAATGTATAGACACTCTACCCTGGGGTCACTATGTAATAAAATTCCTTGAAGATGACAGTTTATTAGAGTAATAAGCATAAAGTTGTACTATCATTTAAATAAGAAAAAGATTGTGGTTTTTAACGAGGGCTTCGACTACTCTTTTCCATACAAACAAACAAACAAAATACTGATAATGAATTGAAAAATAAAACAAAAGAAATTCTTTGTTGTTGAAAGAAAAAAATGTGTTTTATTCGTGGATTTTTTATTGAATTTCAGCTCTGATTTTCATTAAAATTTTTCCTAGCATATTCTCTCCTTTACGTAGATGTTTGCTACATCCACATACGCCCCAAAACATCTCATGCCAATAGTTCTGATTTAGCAGCATTTTATCACCAGTTTCTCGTAGCAATTTTCGTAAATCTCTTTTTCGAAACTTTTTTCGTAAAATTTTCAGCATAATATAGACTTTCAACACATCCCAATGAGGCTTTTTCGGAGCGAATGTACCAATAACTTTGGCTGTCATCGGTGTTGGAGCATTGCGAACTCTTTCTCTATCGCTTTTATCACGACACTTCAAATATTGATATAGCTGTTCTGCACTCGTAAAATTTTGATTACCAAATTTAAGGTTTGTTTTATATAAATTCGAGAGAAATTGATTATCACCGCGAAATATTGAAACCATGTTGAATAATTAACCTGATTCAGATATATACGTTTGTCATCAACTAAATGAAACACTCAACTAACTTTAGTTCTATCGAACAGATTCTATTTTTATTCATACTTTTCGTTACATATTAGTAGAGGGGGTTAAGTACTAGCAAAAATATAAGTTAGATTATATCTCTTTCGGGAATCCATGAATTATGCTCTGAAGTGAAACCGAGCCATTTTACCAAAACTTGTCCATTCCGTCTGCGAATAATTTTCTCAACGAGATATATATCAGGATGTTTAACAGATTGAAGTTCCTCTGCATAAACAGAGCCTTTGATTTCTCGATTTTGATAGTCGCTTAGCAAATACGTAATCGGATCGGTATATTGGACTTTCCTTATTTTAAATATTTCAGTTGTCCAATTAGGTGTATAACCTTTTTCAAAGGTTGTTCGATATTTACTCAATCTAACGTAATCACCGACTTTAAATTGAGCACGTTGTTGTTGTAATTTTCGTTGTTGTTTGCCATTAATTGTTGTAAGTGTCGGTGCTGCTCTTGCTATCGGTATGAATCGACTGTAATTATACACGGTATCGAGTAAATCTTGTTCATTTAGAGAATTCACTTCATTGGGCTTCATTCGTATTGTTCTATGCCTGAAAAAATTTTCATATAAATTATTCTTTTCAATCTATCAACACCGAAAACAATTAAAAATTTACCATGTATCATTATAGCTATCAATCACTTGTCGTAGAATTTTAGTCCATCGATAATTACCCTGCAGACTGAATTGCATGTACAAGCGTCGTTTAATTGTACGAATCAATCTTTCAACAATGCTTGCTTTCATCAAACTATATGTCGAGTAGTGATTAATTCCATACCTTTCCAATAGTCGTTTCATTGAGCTATTGAAAAATTCTTTGCCATCATCAGTTTGCAAATGATTGATATGTTTACAATTAACGCTTCGAATAATCTTCTCCATCGCATGAGTCACCTCCAATCCTGTCTTATTCATTAACGGTTCAGCATAGGCCATCTTTGAGAATACATCTATAACAATTAGAATGTATCTATAGCCGTGATTTTCTCGCTTGTACGGTTGCATTTCAATAAGATCAGCCTGCAACGTGTCACCAATTCCGTACATCGCATACTTGCGACGTGAAAAATGTTTTCGAGCATCCCGATGAATTTCCCGAACAACTTGTAACTTACTCATGGTTTAATTATCTCTCTCTCTATTCGTATACGTTACTAATATGAATGTCGTGCTTGAAGGATTTGTATTGGTATTTTATACACTTCGCGTGACAATACCATCAAATGGTGAATATATAAATTCATTGTCATAAATGAGAAGGCAATATGCGGTAGTATTAGGAGGGATATTTTCTCTCGCTTTTATTTCAACTCTAATGTCTATCGAACCACCGATAAGCGACTCATCCGATCGTGTTGTATCGAATACGTATAATGGAGAATTTTGAAATAATGTATATGATACAATGAATGGATTTATCGGTTCTGCACCGTTGTAATAAGATGATTGAATGCTTGCGTAAATACTATATAGCTCAGCATATAACCCGCCTTCTAGATTGATCGAGTTCATATTATACGGATAAATCTGTGAATTCAAATGCAAACGTACGTCTGACACATTGCAAAGGTCAAACTTAGCTGCGCTCCGTGTGCGTACGCCCTGTCGATTTGTCTGCAATCCTACAATGACAAATCTTGGTCTATTCGCATGGGTAACAGTTTTAACTGCCCATATATGACTCGATGTTTGCGGTAATTGCGGATATTCCATCATGTCCATAGAGCGATGCTGCACTACGATTTTTCGATTTTTTGTCAAATAGTTAAGCATATTCAACTTGAGACGATCGGATAATGTAACGTGGGGCATTTTCCATTCAATCTTTCTTAACGCTATGCTAACCTTTGAGGAAGCATTTAATGCACCACCTCCGGAAGTACAATCAAGACTCTGTCGAGCTCGATTTAAAATTAACTCATGTTTACAGTTTAGAATTATTTTACGATAGTCATCGCAAAATAAAAACCAAACACTTAGCGGTATAACAACATCGTATACTCTTTCTTCTTGACTGCGCGGTGATGTTGCCTCGAAAGTCTCATTGTATGCACGATATCCGCTTAGAGTCGATGTTCGTGCTGCTGTCATTAGCTTCATTAACGATGCTCGACCGATATTTCTCACGCTATCGATTTCAACATTGTTCAATTCATAGCGAACATCGCTGAACAAAAACGATGCAAAGTTATTGACGAATAATATTTCAGGGTCTGTATTAAGATGTACTCCTTCACTCGTCGCAGCTATTTGCATATAGATGTATGATTCGGATGGTAGCAAATATGAGTCTTTACTCTGAATTGCGATTCGAATCTCTTCCGATTCAGCAAATGACGTTGTATACGGTGCATATGGATAAAACTCTTTTTTTATAATGGTATCATCGTGAACGGCTAGCGTATCAATACTTAGAATGTTATTAGCACCAGCCATGTTTTCAACGTTTTTTAACTTGAAAACCTAATTCCTTTAAGAATTTCACGTTTGTAGCACTAAGACTCTTTCTCTTTTTTGATTTTTTCTTACTTTTTTTCACTTTTTTGACCTTTTTTGGCAATGATTGACGTGTTGCGCGCTTTGAGACCTTTGCAGGAATACTGCTCCGTTTCTGTTTGCCTGCGCTTTTATAACCAGATGGTCCAAATGGACTGACACTGTTACCGTTGTAAATTAACATTCTAACTGAATGAGAATCTTAATTATCCACCTGTTTTATATGAATACGACAGCTTATTTGCTCTCCGCGGAAATCGACCAATTTACCGTCTTGATCAACGATAGAAATTTGAATGGAGCGTATTCGTAGGTCCTTAATTGGATAGTATATAATATGACGTGGAACTTCAATGAATTTATAGCCAGGGCTCACTTTACAATTAGAAAATTGATGAATTGTATGGCAATGTTTACCGTTTATATAGGAACCTGATATAATATCGCATTCAATTCGTATTAAATCAATATCTGTAATTTTCACAATGGTATCGCTCCAATAACCAACGTCTTTATCAAATGTTGACAATTTCTGTTTATAGAATCCTAGTATGTTCAAAACCGAACCACCTGTCCAGATAACTTGTGTGTTAAATGTAATATGTACTTTCGAAAACGCTGTACTGATATTATACGTTAAATTAATTTTCTCAGTGGCAAATTCTGACTTTAAATACTTGAGGATATCCTCAACTTCATAAGCACCGGTAGGCAATAAGATACTTTTCTCTTTCGTAACCCGCTTTTTAACGTCTTTTCCTTTCTCCTTTTTCACCTCTTCTACTGCAAATTTAACTTTAAATTCATTATTTTGCTTATCGATAATGTTCGGTATCGAATTGTACGTAGTAAAATCCAGCAACCCACAACAGTAATCGCTGTTTGGATTGAGTATGATTTCTGGTAGAAAATCTGCACGCAGCACTGATGATGTACCGGTAAACGCGACTGTGAACGATGTCATGTCAATCAATTAACTGAATATATTATATAGATGAACGCATTTTATATATCTCCCCCCTTTTTTCTCTTCTTATTTTCCTCATTCTTCCAAAAATCCTGTAAGAATTTTAAACATAAATGACCGCAAATTGATGTTCCATATTGCTGATATTGTTTAACGTTATAATACAATTGAGCTTTATCATCTAGATATTCGATAACTTCAAGCGGAGGAGGTAGTTTCCCAAAAGAATCAAAATACAGAGCGATATTATAGTTTTTCGCCAGTGCAGTCCAGTGAGTACCATTTGTTTGAGAGCTACCATGATTCATAATCCAACATTCTCGTGCTGCAGGTTTCGAAACTTTCGACAATGTATCACGCATAAATACACCGCGAAAATAAGGAATGTTCATTTTCTCTACCAAAGCTAATAAATCAAAGTTAGTTAATGGTTCGATATCGGTTTTGAAATGATTACGCTTCTTTTTCATAATTCAATTTTGTACATGCGGTTGATATGGTTTCAAATAAAATCCAGAACCTTTAGCGTTTTTAGTATCTATATACACCAAATGTAGTGCGCGACCGATTTTCTTTTCACCATTTAATTTGCGGTCTTCTCCCTTGAACTGTCTCTCTGCTTTCTGGATTTCTTTAATAGCTTTCACAACTCCAACAGCTGATGATGTAATGGAACCAATAGCACTCAAACCACTCAATATAGGTAAAATTGCGTGTATGTTTCCTCCGATCTTAGGCACTTTTAATATTCTCGGAATTCTCACGGTTTTACCACGCTTCAAATCCTTAGTACTTCGAATGGCCGCCTTTATAGTATCATTCAATGGCAGTGATTTAGACTTTTTAATAGCCTCTCTAGCACCTTTAACCAATTTGCCAAATGCAAGCGATTTACGCTTAGATTTTCCACATTTTGTCCTACAACTCTTCAACTTTTTACGTTTAGTTTTACCGTTGAAACCTAATCCCAACCCCATTTTCGCTAAACCTACTTTAGCACCCATGAGCACTGATACTAACAACGCTGCTGCACGCTCGTCTAGTTTAGCGTTTCTTGAATATATCCGCTTAAATGCTTGCGCAATCAATTCTTTATCTGCTTTAACTCGGGATTTTGTGTCTTCGCAATTTGCATATGCAATATCATGAATTTTACACGCAGCGTCTAATTTATTTTTCCCTGGATCACCACGTTCAAGTCTCTTTTCCAATTTAGTCCCGGGACCAGCGTATTGATACGTTGGTATATGAAGCTCGAATGGAAGGTTATTTATAGCACTATCAACTAATCCGTATGCCTTTTTTTCCTCAACTTTTTTCATAGTTTTTTTTTTTTTTTGCGCTAGAGAGACGTCTGATCTCGTTAACATCTCAGTCACAATTGAATGGTGTCACATATAAATTATCGAATTTATAACTAATTAGCTTCAGTTGTATACAAGATGCGATTTGTTAAACAATCACTCGCGATTCCTGTTAGGAATAATGACAGTCACACATGTATAAGCGATAACTTGTCGAAGAGACATAGTGATCTCTTACCGAATAATGTGCGTTGCATCATAGCAGGACCATCGGGTTGTGGAAAAACTAATGTTCTCCTAAGTTTAATCGAAAGTGAAAACGGATTAAAGTTTGAAAATATATATATTTATTGCAAAACATTAGATCAGGATAAATATCAGTATTTGAGTGAAATTCTGAAACCAATGAAAGATATTGGATTTTATACATTTAGTTCATCAGACACTGTACTCAGTCCTAGTCAAATGAAAAAAAATTCTCTCGTCATATTTGACGATGTTATCAACGATAGTGGGATTAACAAGGTCGTAGTACGCAATATATTCACCCTAGGACGACATCGATGTATTGATGTTGTATATTTGGTGCAGAGCTATACTAAACTTAATAAACATTTGATTCGCGATAACTGTAATATAATATTACTTTTTCGACAGGATGACATGAATCTCAAACATGTTTATAACGATATGGGGGTTAATGCTGACATGAAATTCGAAGAATTCAAACAATTTTGTTTGGAATGTTGGCGACAACCCTATGGCTTTGCATGTATTTCACTTGAACATACTAAAGAATCTGGTCGATATCGAAAAAATTTCGAAGAATATCTTCAATTGTGAGACTAGTTCGATAACAATGTATAAAAAGCTATGAAACACTAGAATATTGTCAGTATACAGCTGTCATTTAATGAATATACATTCATCTCAGTAAAATGTCGCTGAAATCGCAAAGTTCAGTGTCTTCTGATACACAAGTGTTATCACAATTAGCCGCGACACGGGCTGTTATCAAGAAGAAGTTCAAAGAAGCATACTTAGATCGAATGGAAAGAGAACGTAAAGTGCGTGAAGCGTTGAAACCAGTCACTACGGAACTTGGTTCATTGAAACAATCAAAAGAAGGCAAAAGTGCTCAGAAGAAACAAGAAGATACATCTGATAAAACCAAAAGTTTTAACAATGCTAACATATCTCAGATATACAATCCTACAAGTTCTTTATCGAGAGAAGGAGAAAGAGAACAAAAGGAGTTTTTTACACCAATTTCAGCAACACCAATGCCTTTGAAAATAGCCGTTCCAGATGCATCAACAGCAATAAGAAATTTCGGAGTTCAAAATACGGCGAAAGGCAAACGGACAAATCGCAGAGAGATTGCAAATTTATCGCCTAGCACTTATCCTTATTCTCATCCTAATGTAAAATTACGGAGTCAAGTTCAGAATTTCTTGAAAAGTCCTGCAGCACAGCGTATTTTAGAGAAAAGTAGAGAGGATATTGAAGATATGATAGCCACCCCCTCGAGCAGTGCTTCTTCTGATGGGGAAGGGGCAGCTGGAATTTATCGTCAAACTCGTATGAAATCAGGAAAACTGGTTGGAAAGAAAAGAGGTGGAGGAGTAGATGCATATGATTTCAACTTTATTCCATATAATGCGAACAATCACATCATTTACGAATATTTCGACGATCCGAACGAAATCTGCGATCGATTGCGATTATTGATTTCTTCGAAAATGGCAGGAAATACAAATCATACTCAGGAAATACATTCTATCATCGAAGAATTGAGAGAGCTAGGGTGTATAGCTTGAATTTAATTGTACCTAATATTTCGTCATTTCTATTGTATAACATATATAGTTTGAATAAATAAATCGAATTTCATTCGAATGAATTAGTCGTATTTTTTCTTTCGATAGTAATAGACGTATTCATAATCAGAAATATGACTAATTTAACAAGCTTACTATTTATAGCGATTAGTATCGGTTTTACAAGTTGTTCAGCTGACTCCAGTTTTGATGATGAAACGGTTAATATATTTAGAGAATATAAACCACTCATTTATGCTTTTGACGTTTCTGTGTTGAAGAGAACGATAAATGAAACATATACTGACGTGGATAGATTTTGCAGTGAAGAAATAAAACTTCTCAAAACGACGCTAAACAGAACTTTGAACGAGATCAATACAATGGAATATATGTTGGATGACGGATTATTCGATTTTGGAAAGTCGATAGTCAGAGCTAGCTTTTCAAATTTAAATCATTTAAAATCAGATCTAGAAGAATTTTTCAACACTACAAGCGCACGCAAATGCAAAATTTTTGAAAATATTGTGTCACAGATGACTCAAATACATTGCTATTTCGATAAGCTCACAAGATCAGATTACACTATTATGGATAAAATTATAGATTTTGAATATCTAAAGCATGATACTGAAAAGTTATTAAATGAATTTTTTCCTCGAAATGTGACAATCCCAATTGATTTCGAGTTTACATTCGAAGGAGATTTCTTTTCATATGTTAAGTTTAGAATGCTGTTTCATAAAAATGTTCTATTCATAATATTCAATATTCCGGTTTTCGAGAAGACGAACTTATATTCTACATTACTTTTCACTGGTAAATTTGAAGAATCATGCTTTTATGCAAAGAATGAATTATTTTGCGAAAACTATGAATTAGAGTATCGAGATCTTAATGAAATGTATAACGTTACAAATGAAATTCCACACAATTTCATCACTTTTGATAATAAAAACTCTGTTAATGTGAGCTTGATTTTCATATGTATTGGTTATACAATTGTGTTCGTGTTAGTAATAATCTGGATGAAAACTAATGCGCGTTTGATTGTGTCAGAGGAAATTTTACTCTGTACAAACGATAGAAATACTACAGTTTGAAAATAACAAAAAAAAATTGAAAATAATAAATTAATTGTACACACATTTTTGAAAAATAAAAAATTGTTGTATACTATTCATTTAAAAACATTCTTTTTTTTCATGCGTCTGTGCAACACTCCCTACTATCGACAACACAAAACAAAACAAAACAAAACAAAATAAAATAAAATAACAAATTTTTTCTCTCGAAAACATATTAGATGCAGATAATGATTCTCAATAGCATCAGAAAATAAGACAATAAATCGAGCCAAAATTTTTTTCATTCAAACGCATTGGTAGGTAGGTGGCAACAAAATCAGAAACAACAATATACATACAATCGTAGATTCATACGATGTACGCATCATAAAGCAAAAAACATGAAAACTATTTTAGGGAATTATACGACGCACATATAAAAGGCTCATACGCATATATATCGCTCATACGCATATATATGGCTCATACGCATGGTATTGTATTGTATTGTATTGTGGTCTGCGCACGATATTTTTACCTGCTATTTATTTTTTTCTTAAATAACAACAATAGCATCATAAGGAAGCAGATAAACAGGTAAATAGATTCAAATCATGTGCACAAGAAACATTTTTTTCCACAAAATAACAATTATAAAAATATCGTAGGCGGTGTATTTAAGACATGTGCACAAGAAGCACGCATGAACATGTTTTTTTTTTTTAGAAGCACGCACGCATGAACATGTTTTTTTCGTTTCGGACGATAAATATTCAAATTAGGTAATGTATGTGCGTTGTAGAAATAATGAATGAATGAATGTAGATGTATATGTACTTACCTATTGTGTGTACACTGTACATGTACACTGTACATGTACAAGTACATGCACATTGTACATGTACAGTGTACATGTACACTAATACTAGAGAGGTGGTCTAGAATCGGCATTTTCCCTCTACTTAAAAACCCGCTGGGGATCAATGTATTTGATGGTAAGGAGTTTTTTTTATTTATCAGCCTTTTTAACATTTATTTCATAAGTATCATTCTTTTTTTTAGTTGTCTGATGTGGTTAGATGTAAAAATATTATTGAACATTTTGCGAATCATAAAAAAGCTCACCAACTGCTTTTGAAAAAATGGCATGTGTTAAAAGAGATTGTTCACATTCTCGAAGTACCATACAATGTTACAATTGCCTTCCAAATGCAACATTTGACGTTATCTGATGTATACGGTCGTTGGCTTGGGATGCAACTTCGATTTGAAATGTATTCAAAAAAAAAATCATTCAAAACTACTTTGGTAAAAAAACTACTTGAAGCACTTAAATCACGCAACGAAAATATTTTTAAGAATCCAATTATGGCCGCAGCATTGTATTTGGATCCAAGATTTAGATTGGAAGTAACAAAATGCTCGGAAAAACGTGAAAACGCCAAGCAAACACTGTTGGATATTTGGCGAAGAATTAATGTGCTTCGAAGCAACAACAACAATGAATCACAAACTGAAAGAAGTGCTATCTCGATGGATAGCTTCGACGAAGAAGTGGCAATTTTGAAACACATTCAAAATGATGAGAACCAGCAAAATATTACCATACAAAGCCAGTTTCAGGATATTGATATCGAAACAATTATTGATTCATTTCAACCGGAACAATTGTCACCATCAAAATCTGTAATCGAGTACTGGGAGGATTCAAAAGCAGAAAATCCTGAGCTGTACGAAATTGCTATGGTTATATTTAGTGTACCTCCAACGGAGGTACAAATTGAGCGCGATTTCTCCAGCCTCGACTTTATTTTCACAAAACGGCGTGGAAATTTACAACAGCAAAGACTTGAGGATATTTTACTCATTCATTTGAATGCGGACCTTTTTAGTGAAGTGAACACTCAAGATATGACAGAAATGTTAAAAAAAATTAAATTTTAAATGCATATCATAGCTTGGTTTAATAGATATTATTCATTTTTCATTTTCAAACGTATAAACAACATTTTCTGCTGCTAAACAAAACATTATCGTTATTAATACTAAATGTGCAAATTTTATAAAACTTATGTATGTTATTTAATTTTCTATTATTAATGAAAATGACATGAATTTGGCATATTTATGTTTCTGTTGACGTTCAGTTGGGATGTTTTAATGTTTTATGTCATAATCTATTAATGTGTAAAGAAAATAGGTATGTATATTCTTTAAAGTAGTTAAATATTTATTCACAAGATGAATCACAGGTTTTGAAATCGAAAATCGGAAAGTTAAGATATATTTTAATTCCATTCCAAAAAATAAAATCAATTGATTTCAACAGTTGACTTTTGCTGTCGAACATGATGTACATGTAAAAATTTCATAACAATAAATAATCCTGCTTCCTGCTTTGACAATTCAAGAATTGCAAACTATCTTAAACAAAAGCTGTTAAAAGTGACACTTAAAGTTAATGTTTTTCCATTTAATAAAATTAATAAGATAAACAACAGTTCCTAGTTTTAAAACATAATCTCATGAACAGGGAATGCTTCATAACAATAAAGAATATATATATAGAATCGACTTCGACAAATCAAAAATTGCAAAATATCTCAAAAAAATATTACTTGAGGGGATTTAATGTTTTTCTATTTACATTAACATGCGAATGAACTAATTTATCCGGTACACTCTTAAGTATTTTAGTATTTTTTTAGCCGAATTCGGTATTGTAAACTGATTTAGCTGAAATACAGATTATACAGTACTACTGTAATCCGTGCGACAGCTAACTTCATATTAAATCAAAAATTTGCCTTAATATGAAGTTAGCTGTCGTACAGATTACAGTAGTACTGTATAATCTGTATTTCAGCTAAATCAGTTTACAATACCGAATTCGGCTAGAAAAATACTAAAATACTTAAGAGTGTAATATATTTAAAAAAAAACACTATGATTTTCTTTTAAAAATTCAATATTACTTTTAGTTTGGACCTGCTGTGAAAGCAGATTTACCGAAACGTACTTTTACGTTGTTTTATGCTTTGCTTTATACTCACTTCGCTCAAACTTCATAACCAAATTATTTTATCTTACATTCTATTTTGAGACTGGCTCTTCATTCTTACTTTCGGTTCTCAAAGTCATTGTATTTAAATAGATTTACTAAATTATTCAAAATTTCTCATTAATGACGCATTGTTCGAAACAAAATGAGTAAGTATACTTAAATGAATATAATTTAATTTATTTTTCGCAAGAATAATCCAAATTATCTAATATTAGAATGCTTTTAATTTGAACGCAGCATTTTTCTCTGTGTACACTCACACGGGATTGTGTTTACGTTTTTGTGTTCTTATCTTGTACTCAAAAATTGATTGCACTTGTTCTACCTGTGTTCCCTACAATGAAACGTAAAATATAACGAAAAAACATGTTTTGTTCATCACCTTTTTCATTTCCAATAATCTTACCTGTGAGCTGTGAGAGATAGTGTGAAAATGAACCAAAGGTTGAATGAAAAATAAATTAACAAAAATATAACTGAATGTCTCCAAACACAACAAAAAATTCAAAACATACCTATTACCTTATTACCCATTTGTGTTGTACCTGCTTCTGTTACCAATATTGCAATACCATTAAAAGACGATTTGTTTTTACTGATTTATTCATAAAATGTATGTACGGAAATTTGTAGTTCTCTTGATATTTTTCGTAATTTAATCTATACTTGGCAAATCATACAGAAGTTATTAGAAGAGAGTAAAGAAAAACCGTTGTTTTGTGACATTGTATTTAATACAATTTATTTTAAGCACATTTTCGTGTGAAAGTTTTTCAAATTATTGAAACATTTTCAAAAATGTGCAATTTTGTTACTTGAGCAACTCATTTAAGTGAATCTATTTCAAAATTTTCATTTATTTTATTTTATTTGAATAGAAAAATTTCTTTCAAAAGAAACATATCGGTTCTTTCTTTTGTGATTGTGTCATTATTCGTGTTGATCTCGATTCATTCGGATTTATCTTTTATAATTTACATGACACCACGACAATTTTTGCTAGAACATTTGCAAGTTTCCTTCACATCTTTGAAAAATGTTGAAAATTTGAGGTGCGTAACGTTGGCCCCCCCTTTTTTTGTACTGCAACAATTTATACATCAAAATTTAGTGCTCAATTTGTGCTTTTTAGTGCTGCCATTCATAGAATTTGTGCCGATCAAATGAATGAGCACAAATATCTGAAAATTGAAAAATTACGAAAAAGTCCATTTTTGTATGAAAATTTTTTCTAATTTATATTTTATACCAAAAATTTTTGCACATATATTTTGTGCTGAATTTGTGCTCACGA
>JAQOWM010000483.1:0-29689 GCA_029041755.1 Resseliella maxima
CCGGATTCTGAAAATAGATCGAAAATCATGAGATACGTGTATCGGCGATTTGCTGGGAGTGTACTTTTTTTCATACAACACCTCACTTGGTAGTTTTCCCTGTTCAGGCCAATTTGACCATGATATCATTCATTGATAAATGCAAATTTGAGCATATGCATGTGGAAATTCGGTTTTGATGTCTGAAGACGAATTGTACAGAAAATTGTGGAGAAAATTTTATCCCAAGTGACAGACCCCCTATCTCCACCCCCCACCCCTTATTTTCCCCTAAATGTCAAAAAAACACGATTTTTTCTCATTTTCTCAAGACAAATTCCAAACTATCGACATTTTCAGTCACGTATCTCCGATAAAATGTGGCCAATGTAATAATGAATAACTTCTCTTAATATTAAAATCTGAAAATTGCTTTTTCAATTGATAAAATCACAAAATTCTCATTGAATTTTCCAAAAAATCATTAATTTTAAATACAATTCTAGATTTTTTTCATTTAAACTTATTCTCTTCATTCTTTTAACTGAAAAATTGGTTTTTTATTTTGAAATTACAAAAAACGCATCAAAAATCCGCCAGAAGCACTGCGTATTCAGCTCTTTGACATTTTTAGACCAAAAAAATCATCGCTGATGTCAAAGTGATTTGCACAAGCGCTTCTTTTTGTTATATCATTCAATACACAATAAAAATAAATAATAATACAGTGTGAAGAATTCAAAAATATTTTAAAGAAAATGGAAAGTACAAATGCAGATTGTGAATCAAAAATAAATTCTTTTTGTTACATGTGCGGAGAGTATACATTTCAACAATATCGACAACCGATGAATGAACGCATTGAGGAAATGTATACATACTATTTTGGTTGTGCTATCATACGCAATCAGAGCTATGCTCCAAACATCATTTGCAAAACATGCAAAAATGCATTGCACAACTGGTGGAACAAAAAACGTTTCTCTTTAAGTTTTGCTTTACCGATGCAATGGTCGCGTGAACCCGACTACGTGCATAATCGTGAAAATTGTTATGTTTGCCAAAACCCATTCACACAAATAAATCCAACTAAAACGAGAAAATTTGTGTATAGAGGTGTTCCCGGTGCGATGAATGGTAATTTTATTTCAATTATGCAGTTACTTATCGATGTCTTTGAAAACATTGATGTCTTTGAAAACATTGATGTCTTTGAAAACATTGATGTGCATATGTCATTGAAGATCCATCTTCTGTATTCTCACTATGAACGATTCGAAAATCAGTTGCCGACAGAATCAGACGAACAGGGGGAGCGATTCCACCAGACCATCATGGAAATGGAGGAACGCTACAAAGGAAAGCGGATCGATTCAATGCTGGCCGATTTCTGCTGGTTGATTGCAGTAGAACTAGAAGATTGAAGAATTGTCTTAATTTGTTTTTTGTAAATTCAAAGTGAAAAACCAATTTTTCAGTTAAAAGAATGAATAGAATAAGTTTAAATGAAAAAAATCTAGAATTGTATTTAAAATTAATGATTTTTTGGAAAATTCAATGAGAATTTTGTGATTTTATCAATTGAAAAAGCAATTTTCAGATTTTAAATATTAAGAGAAGTTATTCATTATTACATTGGCCACATTTTATCGGAGATACGTGACTGAAAAAGTCGATAGTTTGGAATTTGTCTTGAGAAAATGAGAAAAAATCGTGTTTTTTTGACATTTAGGGGAAAATAAGGGGTGGGGGGTGGAGATAGGGGGTCTGTCACTTGGGATAAAATTTTCTCCACAATTTTCTGTACAATTCGTCTTCAGACATCAAAACCGAATTTCCACATGCATATGCTCAAATTTGCATGTATCAATGAATGATATCATGGTCAAATTGGCCTGAACAGGGAAAACTACCAAGTGAGGTGTTGTATGAAAAAAAGTACACTCCCAGCAAAACGCCGATACACGTATCTCATGATTTTCGATCTATTTTCAGAATCCGACGAGAAAACCCCTGGATTATATTTTTTTTTTCAAATTTGTTGTACAGTGTTATTATTATTATTATTATTATTATTATTATTATTATTATTATTATTATTATTATTATTATTATTACTGCACCAAACAGCGTTTCTTCGCCAAAGGTGGTTTATTTAAATTATTTTAAAAGATTTACAATTAATTAACATAAAATAATTGTATCGAATCAACAATCCGTTGCCAATCCTAACGATTTCAAGTCTCTGTGATTGCTGAACTACAAAATGAATCAAAAAGAAACAAACAATTGTTGGTTAATCCATTGGTTTTTTAAACAATTCAATCAATCTTTTCTTAACTACTTCCGAGCTGATATTAAAGTCTATTACAAACTCATTCAACAATTTTTCATTATAATATTTGTTGAATGTCTGAATTAAAATATTCAAAGGCATATATTCTTTTGATAGCTATGATTAACAACATGAATTCTCAAGAATTCAATATTTCTGACAGAATGATATGGAATTCGAAATTGTATCTTTTCCAAAAGATACTCTGAACATATTTCACCCTTGATCAGCTTCAGGATGAACATTATTTGAGCAACACTTCTGCGATTTTCCAAAGTAATCATTTGTAGTAGAAGCAATCTATGTTCATACTTCGGAAGATGAAATCCATCGCCCCATCTAAATCTTCTCAAAGCATACAGCAAAAATTGTTTTTGAACAGATTCAATTCGTTTCGACTGTCCTATATTGTGTGAATTCCATACCTGAGATCCATATTCTAAAATAGGAACAACGAAACTAAAAAATAATATTTTTATTGTATAAGGGTTATTAAATTCACGTGCAAAACGCTTAATCCAAGCCAGTCTTGATCTAGCTCTTGCTATCATGGATTCAATATGAGCTTTGAAATTAAGTTTCTCGTCCAAAATAACACCAAGATCCTTAATTTGATAAACTCTTTCAATTACTGAACCACTAATACTGTAATTAAAATCATTGAATTTATGTGATGAGAAAGTCTAACATCATCTGCAAATGATAAAATCGTTGATTTACCGCCTACCCTGGTAAGCAGTCTATATAGCCCTGTACATTTGTATGTGAGTCTCCCCGTTAAGTGCCATCTAAACGAACAAACATAAATTAGATTCACCAACATTTGATACTGAATCTGAATAAAAATTGATTATGTGTAAAAATAATTAAATATTTATGTACAATAAAATATTTTTCATTATTAAATTATCGAAATATAAATATTTTTGAAATAAAATAATAAAAACACTTCATTGAGAAATTAAAAATACAACTAAAGCAAAACAAACTATTTATATTAAGTCTCCGCATGTTTATTCGATTGGCGTTTGTTGTACATGTATACATGTATGTATGTGTTTGTTGTATGATTATTTAATATCTTTATCTATATAGTCTGGATCCCTGTTTGGATTGAAGCTGGTTTGAAATCGAGGATTTAATTGTTCAATTGAAGTTTAAATATCACTAGTAGTGGTAGAAGTTGATGATGTTGGGGCAGTGCTTGAAAAAGTAGAATTTATTTCAGATTGATGGCTTCTTGGTGGAGTTCTAGCAATCATTTTATTTGATTCGTTAATAAAATCTTCTAAAGTTCTAAGTTTATCCTTTTTTTCTTTGTTTCTAAATTGAATTTCAGATATTAATTCGTCACCTAATAAACGACTGTGGTAATATTGTTCAGTTTTTATATCGTGGCTGAGTTCTTTTAGTCTTTTTTCGAATTTTATTATGGAAGATTTTCTAGCTTCTGATTGACGTGTATTTTGATCGTGTTTTGTTTGTTTACGTAGATCATTTAAACGTGCTTCTATTAATTTTTTCTCTTGTTTTAATTTTACTATTTTTCTTTCACTTCGTTTCGATGGTGTAAAAGTATCAGACATGTATATTTTGTGTCATGTGTCTTTGGATATGTATCGAAAATAATCAAAATACAGTCATGGACAAAATTGAGTATACCCCTTATGAAAAAAAATTCTTTGGTTCATTTCATTGCGTTTTTATCGAATTTTTGTTACGATAAGGATTATATTTTTTGTAAAATAATGTATTCTAAATAATACCGAGAGATTTTTGATAAATATTTTTGAATTTTAGGATTTTTATTTAAAAATGTAGAAGTATGGCGTTTTTGCGTTGGACAAAATTGAGTATACTGTGTAATAATTTGAATGAAAAATGAAGAAAAATCAAAAAAATGTTTGGGATTCGGTCTAATTCTAATATTTGGTGTTTCCACCGTTGGCTTTGATCACAGCTTGAAGTCGATTCGGCATGCTTTCAACCAAATTTTGCAAATAATCTGGACTGAGTTCATTCCATGCAGTTTTGAGGCTTTCATAGGAAGTTTCGCCATTTGTGCGGCCACTCGGTGGTACTTTTGAGTCGAGTTGGGACCATAGGTTCTCAATTGGGTTTAAGTCTGCACTTTGAGCTGGCCATTCGAGAACATTGATTGCAGTATTTTCGAAAAAGCGCTTAGTTACGCCGGCCGTATGCTTCGGATCATTGTCCTGCTGGAATATAAATTGATCAGCAATATTCATCTTGCGGGCTGATTCTTTGAGATTGTGTGCCAAAATGTGGATATAATATCGAGCATCCATAATACCATTGATTTTGTGCAAATTTCCAACACCGAACCACGAGAAACACCCCCACACCATAATGGAGCCGCCGCCATATTTCACAGTTTTCGTGGTGTTCTTGTCAAGCAGCGCCTCGCCGCATTTTCGGTAAATTTTACGGCGTTTTTTCTTACCAACCAATTCAAACTTACTTTCATCGCTCCAAATGATGTTTTTCCAAAAAGATTTTGGCTTATCGATGTATTTTTTGGCGAACGCCAGACGTTTCTTCTTGTTGGTTGGTGTGATTAATGGCTTCCTGATGGATACACGGCTAAAAAATTGTTTTTCGTGCAATCTTCGGCGGATTGTTTTTGTGGAAACATTCAAATTGAGTTCATCTTTGATTTCTGTACTCGTGGTGTCAGATTTCTTCTTTATTTGTCGAATAATAAGCGCATCTTCTCTCTCGGTTGTCGCACGTTTACGACCACGACCTGATATATTACCGATTTGTTGTGTTTTCTCGAACTTTTTACATATTTTTTGCACAGCTGATTTTGAAACAGAGTATTTTTCAGCGATTTTACCGTAACCCAGACCGTTTTGGTAATCCTGAATAATTAAATTTCGGATCTGAAGAGCGATTTCATTTCGCGCCGCCATCATGTCAATGCACAATGATAAAATGATCGAATTTCATAATGTGCAGCAACAGAAACGTTAAAAACAACTTGTTCACCATGCAGAATAACGGTACCGTTAGCTGACAAGTGATACAATACGAAAACAAAACATTCTACGCAATGAACAATCTAAAACAATACACGTTATACTCAATTTTGTCCAACGCAAAAACGCCATACTTCTACATTTTTAAATAAAAATCCTAAAATTCAAAAATATTTATCAAAAATCTCTCGGTATTATTTAGAATACATTATTTTACAAAAAATATAATCCTTATCGTAACAAAAATTCGATAAAAACGCAATGAAATGAACCAAAGAATTTTTTTTCATAAGGGGTATACTCAATTTTGTCCATGACTGTATTTTACTCACTTTGGTGTAATTAAGTCCTTGTAAAGTGTTATAATTTATTTTCTAAATTATTTTCTTATATATAAAATGTTGATTTTTCGATGAATTATTTTTTTCGTTGGGTAATTGTGAAAGTAGTTTGAATCCTGTTGTGCTCCGCTTTGTTATTCGTTTTGATGATGGTTGCCTATGGTTGTTTTGATGGAAATCCATTGTTTTTAATTGACCAGTGTTGTTTCTCTTATTATTTGGAGTATGGATGTAGCTTGAATCCTTGTGGCTGCATTTCAGTTTAGCGGCTAGCCTTATGAGTGTTAGTTCCTTGATGTTATTCTTTAAAGCTGATAATTGGTGTGGTATATTATTTATATTATTATTTATTTGTATTTGATTTATTTTGTGTGAGTTCGTTCTGTTTTGTTCTCAAAAAATTCGATATATTTTTCGAATTGTGGTCGATTTATATTGTTCTTATTGTAAATTGCTTTAATTCTTTGTTCGCAGCACCAGATTGTGCACGTTTCTATACCCTCAATCCAAATTACGGGCAGGACCGTACTTCCGAGATGTCCGAAATATTCTAAGTCCGAAATTATTTAATTTTTAATTTTCAAACACTTTTATTTTCGGTTTTGTTGAATATTTATTCAATATTTATTTTATTTTTTAATTCGCAATTTCTGTTACAATGCACTAGAGATCTTAACTCTTCGATAGTTGAGACATAACTGAACTGAACTGTGAAGATTCCTCTGCTCGTATTTGGTCATTACTTCATTAAGCCACCGATAGGGTGTGTGTGCTGTTATCGAATCTTAGTGAATACTATAGGGAAGGTTATACTCTAATTTGGTATTTATTCTAAATGATTTTATTGAATATTTTAGAAAAGATTTATCTGATTATTCTTAGTTTTAATTAAATCTATTTTCTAATTCAATTGAAGGAATAAAATCTATTTCTGATAATTCTAATTAAAATGTGTAACGATGCATATGCATCGTTGAATATTCTCATTATTTGGATATTATTGCCATAGCTGAGCCGGTTACACTGCCCAATTACTGAATTCCTTTTGAAATTCCAAGAAAATCGATGAAGTTCGACTAATTCGCTCAAAATCCACACCAATTGATGAAATCCGTTTAAATTCCAAAAAAAAATCTATGAAATCTGGTAATTTCGTTCAAATTCAGCACCAATTACTGAAATCCTTTTGAGATTCCAAAAAAAAAAAAATCGATGAAATTCGACTAATTGTTGTAGCAAGACGAGAAAAATGAACCGTTCTTGGTTGTCTCGTATGATTCAGCACAAAACGTTTTAAATGCGTTCAAAATGTTAAGTTATGTTCGCTCTAACCTCATGTTTCATGAAAATCCAAGCCAAAAAATGATGTGTTTTTTCTTTCAATGACGATTGTTCTGCATAAAATTCGCTCAGAATTTGTTTCCATTCTTTATCGTTTTTTCACAATTCACGCACAACAAATTTGCTCTAAATTTTTCATCAAATCGCACCAAATCTAATCAATTCGCAACAAAAAATATCAATCCTATTTGATTCACTCGTGTCTATCGCTCAAGAATTGTTTCGCTTAAAATTAAATGCCCAATGGCTCGCTCAAGCCAATCGCACAAAAGAAAAAAAAAAAATCACATTTGATTGGACCAAATGTTCAGTCAGAAGAACTTGTTTCTTCTTTGCTTGTCAGTGAAGAACTGAATTTATTTCTTCAGAATAATTCACAATACAATATGGAGACGCACCGCAGTGCCGCCACTTGCATAATCTTATAAGCATATTGTCAACAACAAATATTCGTGTGAAATGCAAAAATCGATTAAAAATATTGATAAAAATTCACAAAATGTTATCGATCCAAGCTTACACACACAGAAACCATGTTGATCAAAAATCAACGATATGATATATATGGTTGTTTTCAAATTGAGAATGTTGATTTCAAAATATCAAACATTCGCAGTTTTAAATCAACTCAGAGTTGATTTTGAGCTTCAAATCGTTGATTTCTCATCAACATGTTTTCTGTGTTTGTACTGAAAAAAAATTCGCTTATTGTGTTAAAACACAAATTCGTGAACATCGTAAACGATGTGATCAATGATCGAGAAATCAATAAGACTGCAGTGCGTAATATTTTCACGCTAGGGCGACATCGTAGCCTCGATGTGATTTACCTTGTTCAAAGTTATACAAAACTTGACAAACATCTCATTCGTGATAATTGTAATTTTATTATTGCATTCCGACAAGATGTATTGAATTTGAAACATGTTTACAATGATTTCATGACCTTTGCTTAGATTGTTAGCGACAACCATTTGGTTTTGTCTGCATTTCACTAGAGCATGAATACATTCAGGTCGATATCGTAAAAATTTCAACGAATATTTACATGTTGATATATAAAGAAAAGTGGGGTAATGAATGATGAAATAAAATTACTGTGATTACCGAGCAGTAATTTTTGTTATGATGGATAAAAAATGATTCGTAGAAAATATAATATAATTCAAGGAAAAAAAGATAAGATTAATCCAAACAAGATTATGATGAAATTGGGTGATACGTAAAATGTTATTTTATTAGCACTACATGAAATGTAGGGCTATTGCATTTGTTTTTTTTTTTTTTTCTCCCATAAAAATTCATTAAGCCACCATAACTCAGAGCCATGATGACCGATTTTTATGAAATGTTGCCTGGAGGATGTTTACATGGCCAAGATGGCTGACATCCATTTTGGTCCAATTTGGACCACTTCATCTGCTACTTTTGGTGTTAAAGGTCTTTAGGGAAAAATCATTCAAGTCATAAATTTGAGCCATGATGACCGATTTTGATGAAATTTTGCCTGGAGAATGTTCACTTGGCCATGATGGTTGACATCCATGGTCCATCACGGTTCTTCATCGTGGTTAAAATGTTAATATAAGCAATATGGGTATCATTTGAAAGGAAATTATTCGTAGAATGCAAAAACCATCATCTTAGATCATGTTAAATCGTGTTAGACCATGATGGTGAAGTGGTAAAACAGTCGATATGGGTGTCATTTGAAAGGAAATCATTCGTAGAATGCAAAAACCATCATCTTAGATCATGTTAAATCGTGTTAGACCATGATGGTGAAGTGGTAAAACAGTCGATATGGGTGTCATTTGAAAGGAAATCATTCGTAGAATGCAAAAACCATCATCTTAGGTCATGTTAAATCGTGTTAGACCATGATGGTGAAGTGGTAAAACAGTCGATATGGGTGTCATTTGAAAGGTAATCATTCGTAGAATGCTAAGGACATCGTTTTAGACCATGGGGGCGTCTTGACAGCAAACATGACTGTTTGCGCCGTGTACGCGGGGTGATATTTCTCTGAACTAATATATCCCAATAGACGAAATGTTTATTCCGACATTAGTTTCGATAAATTAATAACCAAAAACTAAATATAAATAATCCGGATTGTAAATACGTATTATGTGTTTTAATTGCTAAAATCATTATTGTTATATAAAAAAAATGTTTATGGACGACAGAATGTTTTCGTTTTTCAAATATTACTCGATACTGTGTATTATTATATACAAAATAATAATTAAAACATTGAGTTTTATTTCTGTATCTCTTATTTATGCATGAAAAATGATAAATTCATTAGTATAAATGTGAATAATTGACTAAGTAAATACCAAAAGTTTAAGTGATTTTAAATAAAGTTGAAAAAAAAAAAAAAAAAAAAATAGACAATACAATGAATTGCTTTCTACTTGTGTGTTTTTGTCATTGTCACGGATATCTTAACCTCAACTTTTTTCGCCGGTGGATTCAATAACATTTTTTGATTTAGCTTGTTCAATATCATTGTCTTTAAATGCCAATAATTTCTTCATATATATGTATATAAGATTTGAAGAAAGCAATATTTTTTCGTGATAAAATCCAATAAATGGGCACGTGCATCGCTTGTTCACATTACATATTATCTTCTGTTTTTAATGCCAATTTGTGATTACTTTGTGTTTACATTTAGAAAAATCGGGTCATTTATTGCGTGCATTATTATTTATAACACAAAATCCCATAAATAAAAATAATCCGGATTGATATTATTTGTTTTAATTGATAAAATAATATATAATTATATGGAAATAAAAATGTCATAGAAATTGACGACCGATCTAAACATTGCGAATGATACTGACTTTGCACTTCATTTGATGGTTTTGAACATCAATTGGAGTTATTTTACAACAAGCACCAATACAATGAACTGAACATACAGTAGCGGCTTTTTTTCATTAAATCAGAACAAATTAGATTTTTTCCAGGCATTTTTTAATGAAATTAGAAGATTTTCTGAAAAAATTATCAATTTATTCCAAATCACAAATATTACGGTCTATTGTATTGACAGTCAACAAGTACCTTACTCTCACATCGATACAACAGAATAAATGAACAATTTGCTATCTTTCATTCATATACAAGCAATTCGTCGAGAGATGCCGTGATCTAAATCTTGATGTGCAAAATTTTTTTTTTTGTCCATTCAAATTTTTTTTTCAATTAAAATAGAAATTATTATTGGTGGTAATCATAATATTGATGTGTATTCCATTTAATTCTTTATGCAAGCAAAAAACATTGTTTTTTTTACATTGGCAATTCAGGCAATCGCTTATTCAAATAAGCATTGCGTTTGTCACACAGTATATTATTCAACATCATTATTTTTGTCTGAATATCAATTATATTTGTTCTTTTTTTTATATATTGAAGAATGTTTTCATTTATAATTATTTTCTTTGTAATGAACTAAAATGTGTGAGCAACAAGCGATATTTTGTATTAATTTTATCAGAAAATTCGTATGGAAAACATGAATTTTATTATGATGCAATGCAAAACTTAATGAGTAAAATTTTGAACAAGCTAAATAATGAATAGAACGGGAAAAAAATTGAGGTTATGAATCCAATGGTCAATTATTCAAATTCACGTTGATCAATCATTTTTCATGCATAAATAAGAGCTACAGAAATAAAACTCAACAATTTAATTATTATTTTGTATACTTGAAGGAGAAAATTTTCGCTATAATGGATATAATATTTGCACATTTGCTGAATTAGGATTAAAATTTCACATTACACAACCAGTCTCAGTCTTTTGACTTTTGATCAATATGAACATCAAATACAGATAAAGGTTATGATTATAAATAAATATAAATAACATAAACTTGTTATTTTCAACAAATAAGAATTCAATTTCTTTATTGATGCTATAAAAAACACAAAACGAAATAATTTTTTGTTATAAAATAAATTCCGGGAATTAATTATTTTACAAATAAAAAAATGCATGAAAATTTTCATGTAATTGCAAGACTACACACGCCATCTATTGAGAACAATTCATGCTTACACATTTTGCCACCATGCTGGTACACGGCGCAAACAGTCTTTTTATTTTTCTTTGTTCTGTCAAGACGCTCCCATGTTTTAGACTGTGTTAGACCATGATGGTGAAATAGTTCGTATGTGTATCATCTTTAGAAATAGGTAAAGAACAACGTGTTAGACTTTGTTTTTTTTTTTCAATTTTATTCTAAATTCAAATAAATAATATAAATTTTATTTATATTATGGGCATTTCAAAAGAAACAATCATTGAAACAATTGTGTATAGAAGTTTTGGTCTGGATTCCGATCATTACTTGGTTGCAAGCAAACTACGTATTCCAAAAGGAGTAGCGAGTAAAAATCGGAAGCCAACCAATAGAGTGAAAGTTAATGAATTGAAGAATGAAAGTATAGTGAATGCATATGTAGCTAGACTAGAAGAAAAATTTACGCAAATTGAATGGAATGGGATGTCGGATATTAATGGAGAATGGAATTATTTTAAGGATGCAATTTTGAATGCGGTAAAGGAATGTTGTGGAATGCATGTGGGTAAGAGTGGTAAAAAGAAGACTGACTGGTGGAATGATGATGTGAAGGAAGCAGTGAAAGAGAAAAGAATGAGATGGATGCGTTGGATGCAAAGTAGAACTGAGGAGGACTTGGAAGAGTATAGGGAACAGAAGAGAATTGTGAAGGATTTGGTGAGAGCAGCGAAGGAGGATGAATGGGTGAATTTCGGCAGAAATTTAGAGAAAGCAGGGCAGCAGAGGAATAAGGTGTTCTGGTCGAAGGTCAAAAATATCCGAAATGGCGGTAAGAAACAAGCTCCAGGTGCAGTATTAGATAAGGCAGGGGAGTTAGTGATTGGCAGAAAGAATGTATTGAAACGTTGGAGAGAATATTTTGAGGAGCTGTTGAACATTGATAATAGAACAGATCTGAATGTCAGCGCAAATGAAAGTGTGAATGAGGTCGAAGAGGAGGAAATAAGCATGGGAGAGATAGAGTTGGCGGTTAGAAAACTGAGTTGGGGCAAAGCAGCAGGAGTGGATGAGATTAGGAACGAATATTTAATTTGCAGTGGTTCAGTAGGGATTCGATGGTTGCATCGGTTGTTCAATCTAGCGTGGGATTCATCAGTTGTGCCGAAAGAATGGGGTGGTGCTGTTATCTCGCCTCTCCATAAGAAAGGAAGTAATAAGGATTGCAATAACTACCGTGGAATTTCTTTATTGAGCGTTGTCGGAAAAGTGTATAGTGCAATTTTAAAAAAACGAACCAGAGCTATTGTCGAATCGCTCTTGGATGAAAACCAATCGGGCTTCAGACCGATGCGCGGATGTCAAGATCAAATTTTTTGCATGAGACAACTAATAGAGAAGTTCCATGAAAGAAACAAGGATATGTATGTTTGTTTTGTTGATTTGCAAAAGGCGTATGATTGTATACCAAGAGCCAATTATTGGTCAGTTTTGAGTGAATACGGAGTGAATGGTTCCCTGTTGAGTGCAATTAAGAGTTTGTATAGATATTGTGAAGCGGCTGTGAGAGTGGATGGGGAATTGAGCGAATGGTTTGAAGTGCGAAATGGTCTTCGGCAGGGCTGTACAATTTCTCCGCTCTTATTTATTATTTATATGGATAAATTGATCAAGTCAGCAAAGCTGAGGGGTAACGTATTAGTGGGAGGAAGAATTATTTCTGCTCTTGCATATGCGGATGACCTAGTATTGTTTGGTGGCTCAAAACAAGAGCTACAAAATAGCATTAGCGATTTAGAAGCGGCTTGTACGAACTATGGAATGACCATTAGCAGCTCGAAGACACAGGTTATGCATATAGGGAAAGATAAGAAACAAGTAAATTGTATGTTGAATGGAAGGGTGCTTGAGCAGGTGTCTCATTTCAAATATCTGGGATGCATTTTTTCCGAAGACAGCAAGCTGGATAGGGAATTTGAACATCGTAGTATAAATGGTAATAAAGTGGTTGCGCAGCTTAGGTCTCATGTTTTCAATAAACGAGAGTTGAGTAAGGAGACGAAGTTGATTATTCATGGGTCAATCTTCAGACCAACTATCACGTATGGCAGCGAGAGCTGGGTCGATTCAAATAATTTAATTCATGGTTTGGAAGTGGCTGATATGAAAGTTCTGCGTATGATTTCGGGTGTGTCGCGTAGGGATCAATGGGAGAAGAGAATTCGGAATGAGCAAATACGTGAGGATTTGAATGTGGATTCGGTCGACGAGATAGCAAGAAAGTCTAGATTGAGATGGTATGGTCATGTATAGCGTATGAATGAGTATCGTTTGCCAAAGTTAATTTTGAATGCTGAGGTGGATGCACCGAGAGGTAGAGGTAGACCGCGAAGACGATTTTTGGATTCGGTAAAAAATGATTTGAATGAAAGAGGGTATGATTGGAATAGGGAAACTCTAGACCTAGCTCTCGATAGAGTATGTTGGAGAAGAATTGTGAAGGGGCAGCCATTACCAAACAGACCAGACGCTGATAGGCATTAATGGTCTTTAAATGTTTGTTGTTGTTGTTGTATTGAAACAATTAAATAATTGGAAAAAAAAATGTTTTTTTATGGACAAGCCGTAACTTCTATTTTTTTATATGTTAAAATTACACAGTGCAACAGTCCAAAAAATTCCAACATTCTGTTATTATGAAATGAAAGTACTATTACGATGTGTCATACAAGAGTTCGAGAAAATTTTTTTTTTTTTTCAATTTTTCCATATTTTGAAAAAAGTCACATTAAAAAAAAAATTTACTCGAACTCTTGTATGACACATCGTTTGTTATGTAATTTTGCATGCTGATTCTAAATCTGGTAATAAAAATTTGAAAAAAAGTTGATTTTCCAATTTTTTCAGTGAAAATGTGAATTTTTTTAACCTACAATTCATTAGTTTAGTGCATTTTTGATAAAAACGCCAGCTAACTTTTCAAAACGCAACTAGGGTATTGCTCTGCTATAATAGTACTTTCATTTCATAATAACAGAATGTTGGAATTTTGACTTTTTTTTCAAATTTTCAAATCACGGTTTTCATTTTCGAAAATTCATTTTAATAAAAGGTATTTTTACTCTACATTTCATGTAGTGCTAAAAACTAGTTTGTTGTTTACAACAAACTAAAACAATGAAATTATTGGTGATTTTTTCGGGTGCAGTGTGGCTTAGCACGTCCCTCACCTTAAATCTACTTTTGCTCGAAACAGTAATGGTCGAAGGTTAAGAATATCCGTAACGGTGGTAAGAAACAAGCGCCAGGTGTTGTATTAGATAAGGCAGGGGAGTTAGTGATTGGTAGAAGGAATGTATTGAAACATTGGAGAGAATATTTTGAGGAACTTCTGAATGTTGATAATAGAACAGATTTAAGTGTTAGCAAATGCAAGTGTGAATGAAGTCGAAGAAGAAGAAATAAGCATAGGAGAGATAGAGCAGGCGGTTAGAAAACTAAGTTGGGGCAAAGCAGCAGGAGTGGATGAGATTAGGAACGAATATTTAATTTTCAGTGGTTCAGTAGGGATTAGATGGATGCATCGGTTGTTCAATCTAGCGTGGGATTCATCAGTTGTGCCGAAAGAATGGGGTGATGCTGTTATCTCTCCTCTCCATAAGAAAGGAAGTAATAAGGATTGTAACAACTACCGTGGAAATTCTTTATTGAGCGTTGTCGGAAAAGTTTACAGTGCAATTTTAGAAAAACGTACCAGAGCTATTGTCGAATCGCTCTTGGATGAAAACCAATCGGGCTTTAGACCAATGCGCGGATGTCAAGATCAAATTTTTTGCATGAGACAACTAATAGAGAAGTTCCATGAGAGAAACAAAGATATGTATGTATGTTTTGTTGATTTGCAGAGAGCGTATGATTGCATACCTAGAGATAAGCTCTGGTCGGTGTTGGGTGAATATGGTGTGAATGGTTCCCTGCTGAGTGCAATTAAGAGTTTGTACAGATATTTTGAAGCGGCTGTGAGAGTGGATGGGGAATTGAGTGAATGGTTTGAAGTGCGAAATGGTCTTCGACAGGGCTGTACAATATCACCGCTTTTATTTATAATTCAAATATCTAGGATGCATCTTTTCGGAAGATGGCAAACTGGATAAGGAGTTCGAACAGCGCAGAGTGAATGGTAATAAAGTTGTTGCACAGCTTAGGTCACATGTTTTCAATAAACGAGAGTTGAGTAAGGAGACGAAGTTGATGATTCATGGGTCAATCTTCAGACCAACTATCACGTATGGCAGCGAGAGCTGGGTCGATTCAAATAATTCAATTCATGGTTTGGAAGTAGCTGATATGAAAGTTTTGCGTATGATTTCGGGAGTGTCGCGTAGGGACCAATGGGAGAATAGAATTAGAAATGAGAAAGTGCGTGAGGATTTAAATGTGGATTCGGTTGATGAGGTAGCAAGAAAGTCGAGATTAAGATGGTTTGGGCATGTACAACGTATGAATGAGTATCGTTTACCAAAGTTAATTTTGAATGCTGAAGTGAATGCACCGAGAGGTAGAGGTAGACCGCGAAGACGATATTTGGATTCGGTTAAGAACGACTTGAATGAAAGAGGGTATGATTGGAATAGGGAAACTGAAGACCTGGCTCTCGATAGGGTACGCTGGAGGAGAATTGTTATTGGCCGGCCATTACAAAACAGACCAGACGCTGAAGGGCATTAATGGTGTTTAAATGATTGTTGTTGTTGTTGTAGAAATAAAACAATCAATTCGAGATCGATACATTCGAAGTGATATTCCATTTGAAACAGCTCAAGAAAAGTTACTAGCAATTAAGCAGGGGGTAAATATCGATTTATATGCATACGCACGAAAAAATTGCTTGAGGTATTGAATTCTTCCACTATAAACGAAAATGCGGCAATTCAAGAGGCTCAAAGAGCCATGAATGAGTCGCTCGCTGTTCGAAAGTTCAAACAAAATATTTACAGCGAAAAAGTAAGGCTCATGGCTATGAACATTGAGCATGGCAAATTAATAGATGCAATAGCACATGCATCCCAAAAAACAGAAGAGCTCAAAGCGTCAAACGTAGAACGCGATACAAACCATACAAATAACCATACTAACAATGTGAAAAGTGGCGGTAGTAATGCAATCTGAAACGGGTTTCATAAACAATAATCAATTGAAATTGTTTCCGTTTGCAAGTACAAGAACAGCTATAGCTGTTATAGCTATAGTTGTTCTATAGCTATATTATAATATGTTGCCATTGTCAAATTCGACAAAAATATACGATCAGATGGGAAAAAATCTCGATAATGTTGTTCAAACGAACAAAATTTACGTTCAAAATACAATTTCTCTTGATCGAGGCGATATAACATTAGATTTGTACATTTCAATTTGCGCGAAACGAGTTAAATTGCTAGTTGATTGTGGTGCACATGCATCTATGATACGCTCATCGTGTATTCGAAACAATGTTTTATATTACCCGGATATACGATATTGTCTTGTTGGTATAAATGGATCCGAGCTATCTATTAAGACGTACGGAGCTGCATTTGGAAATGCAATTTTGAATGGCATTGAGCTGAAGCATCAGTTTCAAATTGCGGGCGATGATATATATCTTAATTACGATGCAATCATCGGAATGGACTTTCTATTGCAATACAAAGCAATAATCGACCTGGAAATGTTGAAAATGACAATTTTGTTGCCACCATGGCATAATTTGTATGAATAGCCTGAACGGCAAAAATTCAAAAGTGCAAATGGCAAGACTAAGCTATGCAAAGCTGAAAATGCAATTATTTATGTTGAATCGAGTGATGAAGAACCAAAGTCCACAGAAGTAGGGTCAATAAAAGAAAGTGAAATTGAAAACAACAGTAAATCAGAGTGCGAATTTGGAAGCAAAAATAAGTGTAATGTCATTACTTGCAACGGATATGCAATCAAACAAAAGTTCAGGTAGAATTTTGCCTCTCAGCATAAAAAACTTTCGAACTGAAGTCGATGAGCCTATGATATGCAAAGCAAAAACATTTCAAGACGGTGTGTATTGCCTTGACACAATAATTGACAAAAAAATAATGCTATCAGCACAATAAATGAAACGGATCCCGTAATCGAGTTGGCGAATTTGAACATTGAATTTGAAAAAATTGCAAACTATAATGTTTACTGTTTTAAAGCAGCAAAAACGCTAGCAATGACACACACGCAAAAGAAATATTGTCGAGGTTAGATATTGCACATTGCACGTCTCATGAAAAAAAATTATTTCCCAATTAGTGCATACTTATAGTGATGTTTTTTATTTGGAAAACGACGGTTTCACATTCGCAGAAAATTGCGAACATCGCATATTTACAACACCTGGTATAAATCCGGTGAACACAAAACAGTATAAAATTCCGATTGCACAAAAACCGATAATTATGCAAACAATTGATGAAATGGTAAAAGCTGACATTATCGAACAGAGCATATCTTTGTGGAATTCTCCCGTTCTCATAGTTCCAAAAAAATCATCCACGGATAAAAAACAGTATAGGCTCGTAAATGATTACAAAAATGTGAACAAACAAACGGAAACACAAACGTTTCCAATGCCAAGCATTGAGGAAGAATTGTGCAAGATGAATGGCTGCAAAAATTTTTCGACGTTAGATGTGGAAGCGGCATTTGATCAAATAAAATTGCGTGAATGTGATAGAGAGAAAACCGTTTTTATGGTTGGAAACCAAAAATATCATTACAAACGCATGCCATTTGGGCTCAAAGGTAGTCCAATCACGTGGCAGTTGTATCTAACAACGATTCTGTCAGCATTGTCATTCTCAAACATTATGGCATATATGGATGACATACTGACGTATAGTAAAACGCCCGAGGGGCACGCCAAGTCGTTGTCCAAAATATTCGAGTGCTTGAGGCAGAATAATTTAAAATTGAAAATAGAAAAAACAAAATTATCCGCCAAGGAAGTGGTGTATTTGGGCCACATGATAAGCAAACATGGCGTTCGTCCAAATGAGAAAAATGTGGAAACGGTGAAAAATTTTCCAACGCCAAGGAACATCAAGGAAATTCAAAGATTCATTGGCATGGCGTCGTATTTCCGTAGATACATTCACCAATTTTCAAACAGAGCGAGAGCGCTACACAATTTGTGTAAGAAAAATGTTGAATTTGTATGGTCAATTGACTGTGTCATCATTTTTGGATTTGAAAAATGCATTAAGTTCGGCTCCGGTTCTTGCTTTTCCTGATTTTTCCCGTAAATTTTATATTAGCACAGATGCAAGTTTTTATGCAGTGGGCGGATACATTAGTAACGATCCACCTCCATGCGATAAACCAATAGAGTACTTCTCAAAAACGCTATGTGAATGTCAGCAAAATTATTCAACAACACATAAAGAGCTGCTGGCCATCATTTTGGCCATCGAACAATTCGCTCATTACATTTGGGGCAGAGCATTTGTGGTTCACACCAGCGCCGTAACGTGCCTAAAACTTTTGGGGAGGCTCAGCCTCAAATGAATAATTTTTTTTCTTCAAAACTCAAATAATCTTTATTTTATAAATTTTATATAGTAAATAACATTAGAATAATTGAACACGACGATTTTTTTTCGAATTGAAAGTTTTCATAATTTGAACATTGTCGACTTTTTCAATACGTTTGTGTTCAAATGCTAAAAAAGCCAAATTTCTTAACCGATCACATGTCATACTAATTCTTTCCATTACACTAATTCGTCCAAATGATGAAAATGATGATTCGCAGATCGAAGTTGAGCATCCAAATACTTCAGCTGCTTCTAACAATTGATACGTGTCTTCAAATGTATCTCGTAGCGGATGTAATGCTTGCAAGTAATTAAACTGATCGGCGGCATTCTGATTTTTTGCATTTTCCAGGTACTTTTTCACAAATTCTAATTCATTTTTATTTGGTATTTTGATACCAACGCTTTCAAATGGTTTCAATCTAGTTGGTTCGAATTCATAAATGGAGTCTAACGCAAGTAAAACATCTGAAAATTCTGTGAATCGTTTTTGTAATTCAGAATGCGTTAAACCCAATATTTCATCAAATGCCTTATGGCATATAATTTTCGCGGACAATTTCGTTTCCGGCAAATGAATTGTTGAACGGCGACGTGTGATTCGAGCAGGAGCAGCAAATATTTCATCATCAAGAGCACTTATTGGATCGGTTTCATTGAGAAGCAATACAGCTTTATCATATAAGTCTTCGAATTTTTCATCGCAATTCAGGATTTTGATATTATTCATAACTTGTTCAATCACCGGTTTTCCAGCTTTATAACCGACCGTTCTAGATTGAAGAATTTTATCCTCTGGTGATATTATTTCTAATAAATCTTTGAACAAGAGTAGTAGGAAAACAAATTTGATTTCAGATAATGAAATCGATAATCCAGTTGCGAGTACAACATCATCAGATTCGAAAATTTGTGAATCGTTTTTAATGATTTCCAACAAACATTCTCTTATTTGTTTCAAATTGGCATGAGTCGAAATTGTAGCACATAAATGTCCAGTCCATCTAGTATCAATTAAGCGTTTCAGTGCAGAGCCTTCATACACATTTTTGACTTTATATCGTTGAAAGAACTTATAAACTGTATTCAGATTACCAAAAAATGAAGCAACAATTGGAATTATTTTCACTAGCGATCCAATAACAAGATGTAATCTGTGGTTAAAACAGTGTACATATGGAATTTCACGTCCAATTTCTTGATTAATGAAATGTCTCACACCACCTCCTTCACCCGACATAACATGTGCCCCGTCATAACACTGTGAAACCATTCTATTCAAATTTTCAACACCGTAAGATTTCAAGGCATTTATTGCTGTATTTGCTTGAGATTCTGCGTTCAAATTTTTACATTCTTCGAAACCAATGAGCGATTCAATTGGCCGTCCATTTTTCAAATATCGTAGACATATAGCCAAAATTTCTCTTCCCTCTTTATCTTTAGTTCCATCCAGAAAAAATGTGAAGTGCCTTGACTTATTAACATCAGCGATAATATCACTGTGAACAGCATTTGCTATATCACTAATCAGTTCATTTTGGATTTCGGGCGAAGTGTATTTTGCATGATTTGGCATGACTGAATGACAATTTTTCAATGTTTCGTCTTTTCCCATTGTGTACATGAAAAGGTTCATGAAAAGACCATCTTCGACTGCATTTAATTTATCCCAATTGCCTCTGAATGCCAACTCGTTTGTGACCAAAAATTTCACAACATCTATTATTGAACTCATATAATATTTTCTCTTCTCCAATACATTTTGATTTATTATGCTTGAAACTTCGTTGTTAGTTTTTGTACGCAATTCTTTTTCTTTCCATAACAACATGGCTGAAATATGTGCAGCGGTTTTTTCGTGTTTTGGAAAACCACGGTCATTTTGAAGTGCAAATTTCCATCTTGAAAAACCACCGACAGTATAGGTTGAATCAATTTTTAACCTATTACGGTGCCCGAACTGGCGACATGCATAACAAAAAACTGAATCACTTTTCACAGAATACTCCAACCATTCAAATTTCTCAATCCAGCTGGGTTGAAAGCAACGATTATCTTTATCTTTGGGAAATATGCTCACTGATTTAAAATTTTGTTTGACGAATGTACTTCCAATTGGTGTAATGTCCAAAGTTGAGTCCACAGATGAAGAAACTGTAATTTATGTAAGAAGAAACGAAACAAAATCGTATTTTTTCTAAAAAAATTACGTCAGTCGCTTACGCAAAACAGTAGATTTTAAATTCGTTGACTCTGTTGCCAAACTATTTTCAAAATGTACATCTTCTTTGGATTGTAATGATGAAACAACACTTGAACTAACGTTAGCAGAAATTATGTATATTGTCAAAGATTTTTTTTGTTATTGTTGTATGTAATATGTAGTCTCTCAAGAATTTCATATTATTTTTCAATACCTGAATTTAAACAAGAATCATTATTGCTAGCACCACTATTTTGCTCACAAAAATTCAATGTACTACTGTGCCCAAAAAATAGTAGGACGCCATTTTAAAATTTTCGCGCCAATAATCAGATTCCAAAAATTTTTTTTTTTTTTTGAGTTGGCAGTACTGTCACTGACATTTCTGTAAAGTTTCACGTCATTATTTGCATTACTTCATTGGTTACTGTTGTGTTTTCTGAACAGCCATAAGTGCATTTTGCGATTTTTTACATTTTCTCCATTTTTTTCACAAAAGAAGTTATAATAAATTTTGTTTGCAATATCAAATTTCGACAAACAGATCTTTTGAGATCATATATTGAACCTTCCTCTATCGAACTGTAATAATATCCTGGTTTTTCAAACGACAGAAAATTTTCCTAGAAGTTGAAGAACATCTAAACCTCTGAAAATCGGCTTGAACGACCATCAACATCAAAAAAATGAGAAATTTTTTAGTGAAACATCGTCGATGAACTTTAAGAGTGATGTTTAGATCTCTTGGTTCTCCACATAAACTATGAATACCGTTTTAAAAGCTTTTTTTAAAGTTAAAAGTCCCAATTCACGTTTGGTTCCAAAACCATAAAATTTCTTTTATTGGTTTTTTGAGATTTTTTCACCAAATATTTAACCAGTATCGTTCCGTAACCACCGTATTCGCCTGATTTAGCTCCATGTGACTTCTGGCTATTCTCTAAACTCAAGAAACCGCTTCAAGGACACCGTTTTGACACGATTGAGGAGATAAAGGCCGAATCGCAGAAGGAACTGAAGGCCATTCCGGAAATTGAATTTCAAAAGTGTTTCGAAGATTGGAAAATACGTAGGCATAAGTGCATTGTATCGGGGGGGGGGGACTATTTTGAAGGGGACGAAATAGATTTGGAAGAATAAATAAAGAATTAAAAAATTTTAAAATGGGGTCCTACTATTTTTTGGGGAAAGAGGAAGATTTTTTTTATTTTTTTTTTTTTTGGAAAAGAATATAAAATTTTTTTAAAAAAAATTTTTAAAAATTTTTTTAAAAAATAAAAAAAAAAAAAAAAAAAAAAAAAAGGGAGAAAAATATATTTTCCGGGCCCAAAAAAAAAAAAATTTTAATTAAAAAAAGATAAAAAATTTTTTTAAAAAAAAAAAAAGGGTTAAAAATATTTAAAATATATAAAGGTAATGCTATTGTGTATGACGGCATTGTCAATAAGCGTAAGGCGACTACGATTTGAAGAATGTATTTGCGAAGAAATAACAAATCATAAACAAAGCGAAGCAATGAGAGCGTGCGATACATTTAGAAAGAGTTCTAGTATTCATACTATATATTATATACAAACCAATGGATACTTTGTCTGCAACGTTTATTTTTTCAAATTTATATAAACATGTTCAATATTATTTTCAGAGATAATTCCTAATAAAAATGAAAAAAATTGTTAGAAAAATATCACATATATAACAAGTGCATTCAATAAAGCAGTTTAATTCAGTTAGATTCATTAAACATAACAGACGTGTGTTTCATTCATTCCGTTTATTATTCTTGTAACTTGATCATCACAGACGTATAAATACAGTTTTACGTTCATGGTAGCAAAGCGAAGTTCCAAGAAAGAAATAAAAGTAAATCGACGAACAATTAGTTTACATAGTGATAATTGAAAAACTGATTTACGTGAATTTATGAACAAAATAAGCGAAGTGAAATTTATGAATAACGAAGAAATTGAATTCAATCGATTGGCACATTTATACATAGAAGAAAGTTCACAGAATCAAGATATAAATACAAGTGATAGTGAAATGGCTTCAAGATCGGACTTTGCAGTGGAAAAGTTAAAAGGTAGTGAGAATTACTGTGATTGGTTCTTCGCGATGGAGAATTACCTCACAATGAAAGGCTATGGAAACTGTGTAAAGCCTAGTGAGGAAGACGGGTTAGTAGCTGCAGAGAAAAATGTCGAAAAGTTAAATGCAGCGAAAGCAGTCTTATGCCTCAGTATGGAGACCACCTTATTTCCACATGTGAGAAAATGCAAAAGTGCTTTAGAAGTGTGGAAAAAAGTGCAAGAGTTATTTGAAGACCGTGGACATTTGCGACGCACTGGATTATTGGAAAAATTGGTCTTAAATAAACTTGAAAATTGTGATTCGATGGCCACATATGTTGCAAATGTCATGACTACAATTTCAAAGCTGGAAAACATTGGTTTAACCGTCGATGAAGATTGGACCATAGCTTTTCTGTTAGTGGGTTTGGGCAAAGAATATAAACCGTTCATCATGGGATTGGGAGCGAATAAACAAATTACATCGGATGAGATAAAGATGAAATTATTAGATTCGGACAATCGAAATGAAAACGGTGATGCGTTGCTAAGCAAAGCAAAATTCGGTTCAAAGAAAAAAAAGTCGTTCAAGAAAAAAGAACGACGTTGCTTCAAGTGTAATTCGATATCGCATTTGCAGAATACGTGCCCACAAAAAGAAAAAACAGAAAAGGCAACAAGTGGGAATGCAAATAATGCATTTTGTGCATTCTTGACAATATGTGACGGAATTATAAGCGATGAAAATGTGAGTGAAACAAATAATCAATGTGAGGCAATGGTTTCAAGTTCAAGTGAAGGCGATCATAATGCATTAGCAGCATTTTTATCCATTACCAATGAAAATAATTGGTATGTGGATAGCGGTGCTACAAACCATATGACTCCAAATGGTAATTTGCTGAAAAACAAAAAGACGAGTGAAATAAAACACATTACAGCTGCTAATAAAAATAAAATGCCAGTGGAATGTGTAGGTTCAACATCAATTGAAACTGATGAGAAGCAGATTTGGTTGGAAAAGGTTCTTCATATACCGAATATGGCAGTCAATTTGTTGTCTGTCAGCAGAATTGTGGAAAAGGGGAATTCAGTGTTGTTCAATTCAACTGGTTGTGTTATTCGAAACGCAAGAAATGAAGTAGTGGCAAGGTGCAAACCTACAAATGGACTTTATAGCGTTGGTGCAGCAAATATGTGTATGTTAACAAAAGGCGAGACGTCGGCAATGCTATGGCATAGAAAACTTGGACACGTAAATTATCAAACGTTGCTAAAAATGAAAAATGACCCGGCATACGGTATTTCATTTGAAAATGATGATAGTGAAATAAAGAAATGTGAGGTTTGTGCCAAGGGGAAACAAACGCGTAAGTCATTTCCAGTAAGTGTAACAACAAGTGAATTACCTTTATTGCTTGTACATTCTGACTTGGCTGGCCCCATGGAACATGTTTCATATGGTGGAGCAAAATATATGATGACTTTTGTGGATGACTACAGCAAAAGGGTATTTTTGTATTTTCTGAAGACAAAATCAGAAGCCCTTGACAAATTCGTTGAATTTAAAAACATGGTAGAAAATCAAACCAGCTACAAAATCAAGGTACTCAGAACCGACAATGGTACAGAGTATTGTTCGGGAGATTTTGAGAACTACTGCAGATTAAATGGTATCATTCACCAACTGACTGCACCATACACTCCTGAACAAAATGGAGTCGCAGAGAGGATGAATAGAACCATTGTAGAAAAGGCCAAGTGTTTATTATACGATGCCGGTCTAAGCTTAAGAGCGTGGGCGGAGGCATGTCACATGGCTGGGTACATTAGAAATCGTACGCCAACTGCATCTCTAGATTTCAGATCGCCTCAGGAAGTTTGGACTGGTGTAAAAGTCAACATGAATCAAATGAAACTGTTCGGTACACCAGTAATGGTACAGGTACCAAAGGCACGACGTAAAAAATGGTCACCAAATTCGGTTAAAATGGTGTTTGTGGGTTATGATACGAGAGCCAAAGCGTATCGCTGTTTAAACACAGAGACAAACAAGGTAATTATCAGCAGAAACGTAATATTCCATGAAAATGTCTCTCCAAATTTGTTAGAAATCGAAGACGATGCAGCACAGGTATCATCTGAAGCGGAAAATTCAAATGCTCAGGTAAACGAACGTACTGAGGTAATGGAATCTTCAGCAAACAACAATGTTGAATATGATGATACAGTTGCCACATTGGGCAATAATACTGCAAACAATGAGGATTTTGAAGACGCACAAAGCAATGGAGAGGGTAGCTCGACTGGAGCAGACATGGAAAGCACTACAGCTGACGCAGGGGATGAAACATATACCACAAGAGCGAGAGTGGAGCCAACAAGTACTCCAAGGAAAAGTTCACGAGTAAAAACACCATTTATGCCATTTCAAATTTCAAATTTTGCTCTTATTGCTACAGAACCGGGTGATGCAACGGAAGCACTCAAGTGTGATGAAAGCATTCATTGGAAGAGGGCTATGGATGAAGAGATGTCATCACATCGGAAAAACGAGACATGGGTTCTCGAAGAATTGCCAGTAAATTGCAAAGCCATTGCAGGTAAGTGGGTATTTAAACGCAAATTAAATAGCAGCGGCGAGGTCATACGTCATAAAGCGCGTTTTGTAGCAAAAGGATTTGCTCAGAGATACGGTCGTGACTATTACGAAACGTTTGCGCCGGTAGTCCGACACGCTACAATCAGATACCTATTTGCATTGGCGGTGAAAAACAAAATGCGCATTTATCAAATGGACGCTGAGACGGCATTTTTGCAGGGAGATTTACATGAAGATGTATTCATGCAACAGGCTCAGGGATATGATGATGGATCAGGACGCGTTTATCACCTTAAAAAGGCAATTTATGGTTTAAAACAGGCGTCACGAATGTGGAATTTGAAATTGAACCAAGTATTAATCCAATTTAATTTTTCACGTAGCAAAACTGACCCCTGTGTATACTGGCGCAAGGGATTAATTGTGGCTGTCTATGTGGATGACTTCTTAATTTTTTACACCAATGATGAAGAATTGGTTGAATTGAGAAAAATGCTTCACACGAATTTCAATATGAAAGATATTGGTGAGGCGACGTCATGTTTGGGAATTAACATCAAACAGGGACAGGATTTCATCGAAATAGACCAGAGCCACTATGTGAGACAGGTACTCGAACGGTTTGGGATGACAAATTGCAGGGCTGTGTCGACACCAAGTAACGTAAATGAAAAACTTTCAGTTACTATGTGGGCACCAGAAAATTCATTGGTGGGAAAAGTGCCTTACCAAGAATTAATTGGGAGCCTATTATATCTGTCGGGAGCAACAAGGCCAGACATCGCATTTGCGGTAAATGATTTAAGTCGTTTCAACGATAAACATGCCGAACCACATTGGAAAGCGGCAAAAAGAGTGTTGAGATACTTAAATGGTACTGCAAATATGAAGATAAGATACCAGCGAACGGATCATAATGAAATGATGGCATACAGTGATGCAGACTGGGGAGCGGATGCTGACAAACGGCGTTCATGTACTGGATACGTGGTGAATATGGCAGGTGGAGCCATAAGTTGGTGTAGCCAAAGACAATCGATAGTGGCATTGTCTACAACGGAATCTGAATATATCGCACTGTCAACGACTGTACGTGAAATATTGTGGTTACGACAATTAGCAAGAGAATGTGGTGACTACGAAAAATGTGCAACGAAAGTTCATTGCGATAACCAAAGCGCGATCGACTTGAGCAATAGCGAGGCGTATAGACCGAGAACAAAGCACATTGATATACGCTTTCACCACATTCGCGAAAAAATAGAAACCGGGATCATCAGCCTGGAATATATTGCAACAGCAAAAATGGTTGCTGACTCGCTCACCAAGGGCGTATCATCGCAAAAAACAGATTTTTGCAAATTGGGCATGGGCCTGATTTAATTGATTGTTTACAATTTTTTTTTTCATAAATAATCAATAACAATTTGTTCGTTTCGTTTTTTTTTTTGTCTTTTTATATCGTTACAGTAAGCACAAATTCAATATAAAAGGGCACTAAAATTATCAATCAAGTTTATTTGAGCAACGAACACGTAAGAGACACAAGCAAAATGGGTTGGTTCGGATCATCAGAAGAAGTGACTGAGAACAAGGTTGTAGACTCGAACGGCAACATAAACAACAACGTGATAATTCAAGAGGCGAAAGACACTCACTCGCAAATGCTGACGAACGAAAAGCTGCTGTTCGCAACTTACATGCTCATTGGGTGTGAACTAATAAAATTATCAATTTACGTTTGGTCCAGCATCAAGAAATCAATGAAAAAGAAAGTAGAAGCTAGACTCAGTGCAGAAAGAGCAAGAAATCCAAGTGTCTAATAAATAAAACAAAAGTTGTGTTCAGAAAAATTTAAGAAATTAATGTCAGCTCAAAGTTCAATTTTTTTTTGTGTACCTATCGTTTGGCAAATATAAAGTAGATTTGGCATTATTGCATCATTGTTCGATTTTTCAAAATTATGATTAAAATTTGTGAATGTTAATCAAGAGAGGATGTTAGAAAAATATCACATATATAACAAGTGCATTCAATAAAGCAGTTTAATTCAGTTAGATTCATTAAACATAACAGACGTGTGTTTCATTCATTCCGTTTATTATTCTTGTAACTTGATCATCACAGACGTATAAATACAGTTTTACGTTCAAAAATTTTGTATTAAATTTGTTCGCTAATAAATTCCGAAGGAAAAAACGCTCCAATTTTTTTAAATCTACAATCAATTTTGAGACGGGGAGGCTCAAACTTTTCATGGGGAGGCTGAGCCTCAATAGCCTCATAGGTAGCTACGGCGCTGGTTCATACGGATCACGAGGCGCTAACGTACTTGTTCAGTCAAAACAAAGTTGGTAGCAGGTTGCTGCGTTGGAAACTCATGCTTTCCGAATACAATTTTGAGATATTGTATCGGAAAGGAAAGTATAATGTGGTTAGCGACTGTTTATCTCGCATTCCGAAAGTTGAAATGAAATATTTCACTTTCGTAAAAAATCAAGTGATAAAGTCGGTCATGAATGTGGTAACACGAAGCCGAGCGACGGAAAATAGATTACGCAAAACGGGTGAAACGTCCGATAAAACAAACACGACAAAATTCATGAGTAAAGAGTCGAATATTACATTTGATACAAAGAAATATGAGAAAAATTTTTGGATTTTAGATGACAAAGCCGCATATTTCGTTCAAAAAATTGCAGTTAAAAATGAAACGAAAGATCGATTTTAGTACGATTGCAATGTATCAATTACAAAAAATCAATGACATATTCGAAATGACCTGGATACCGAAAATAAATTTTGAAATTTCTGTTTTGCAAACATCAGTAATTGAAATGTTAGAACAATGCATGAATGGTCATTTTACCAGAATAGCGGTTAATTTTGGTATCTCAAGTTTCAAAACATATTTTGAAATAAAACGCCAACAAGAGGGGAACGTTCAATGGTAACATTTTTCACGGGTAAACAAATTGAGATATCCGATGTCACCGATATAGATGACATACTGCGCACGTATCATACGTCAGCGTTGGGTGGCCATCGAGGCTTTGAGCGAATGAAAAATACAATCAAAAAGTTTTATAGTGGCGCTCTATGAATGTCGATATTAAAAAGTATATTGAGAATTGTCCAATTCGCGAAAAAACAAAAATGCATAGACACACGCACACGCCACTACAAATAACAACGGTAGCTAGCGCTCCATTTGAGAAGATTTACGTTGACTTTGTCGGCGAAATCAACCCAAATTCAGACGAGGGGCACAAACATATTTTGTCCATTTCGTGTGATCTGACCAAATACGTCATAATGATCCCTGTTTTTGACTGCACAGCGGTAACGGCGGCAAAAAAAATTGTGGAGGAGATTTGTTTAGTATTTAATTTCCCGAAAATAATTGTCTCGGATAATGGTCCAGCTTTTATATCGGAAATATTCAAACAAATGGCGAATTTGTTAAAAATAAAACACATAAAGACAACGCCATACCATCCTCAAAGCAATGGTGCAATTGAACGCTACCACCGTACGCTCGGTCAGTATATTCGTGCATATACGCAGAAGGAAAAGACAGCATGGAACAAATATCTGCGCTATTTTATCTTCAGTTATAATAACACAGTGCATTCAGCCACATATGCTCGTCTTTGGTTACGACGTCAAAATACCGGACTCGGTAAAAAATGCCATAATAGATTATAACTACGATAGTTATAGGCAAGAATTGATTGAGAAGTTAAAAGATGCTCACGAACGGACTGAAGCTATGATCCAACAAAAAAAGACGGAGAATAAGACACGTTATGATGGTAATCTCCACAAGAAACTTGAACTAAAAAAGAATGATTTAGTTTTGAGGAAAATTGAAAATAAAAAGAATAAGTTTGACGAATTGTATAACGGACCGTATAGGGTCGAAAAAGTGATTACCGAAGCGGTGACACAGATAAAGGTGGGAAAGAAAAGTGTAATTGTTCATAATGACAAGTTAAAAATGGCAAAAGCAAATCATGGTGTAGACATACCACCTGAATTAGAATAGTACATGAATGTAATTCAATTCACGCGTGTAGTTGCATTGTTTGTTTTAGTTTTATCTTAATAATTTTTTTTCCCTTCTCTCTATGGATAACAATTTCATTGCATTTATTATTTCATTTTTTTCCTTGTT